>PNEQ01085621.1:0-92605 GCA_003012365.1 Medauroidea extradentata | reverse complement strand
AACTCCTAAAATCATTAGACTATGCCGCTGTAGATGTTAAAATTAGCGATTCAGTAATTACTCCATATAAGAAGGTTAAAAATCTTGGTGTTTACATTGACGATACGCTTAATTGGTCAAGTCAATGTATCAAGACTTGTAAGAAAGTTAATCGTTGTCTACTTTCATTGCAAAAATTCAAACGCTTTCTATCTGAGAATATAAAAAAGTTTTCATTGAAACTCTGGTACTCCCGCACTTCAACTAGTGTGACTTATTGCTAGTTGACATGAATGAGGAATATTCTTCAAAGTTACAAAGACTTCAGAATTCCTGCGCTCGTGTTATTTTCAATCTAAAACGAAGGGACCATATAATGAAAAGTTAAATTTGCTGCGTTTAAAGGAGAAGCGTAAACTTAAATCACTGTTATTGCTACATATAACTCTGACTTGTAACCAACCTAAATATTTATATTCACGTTTCCAGTTTATAGTAAATAAACACAATCGACAAACTAGGTGCGCAAATTCAAAAATGTTATCTTTACCAGCTTGTAAATCGCAAAATTTTGCCAAGTCATTTTATGTATGGGTATCTAAAGCGTGGAATGAACTCCCAGCAGAAGTAAGAGCCATAACTTCTACATTCGGCTTCAAAAACCATTCAAATAAGAAAGTATTTGTCAAGCAACAGTCGTAACTTGAAAATTCTTGTTTCCTAAATTAAGTTTTTTCATATTTTAAAATCATTAGTAATAATATGTTATCTTTTACATTAAACCTGTTACTTTATTTTGAAACAGAAGTTGTTACTTTAAAATGTTAGTTCTAGAACATATGATATCAGAATTTAGGTGATTAATTATCCTTTGTTTTGTATTATTTTACATAAAATGTATTTTTTGTTAAAGTAATTAATATTCTAAAAATAGACATAGTTGTATTTTTAAACGTAAATTTCATCAGTTTGTCAATGTTGATATGTTTAATTTATTAATAACTTTATAATGTATAATTACCATGGTTAAATGTAAGAAAAGGCGTACGTCTTAATTTCGCCATGTAAAACTTAAGACGTAAATAAAATAATATAAAATAATACATAAAATATATTTTCGTAGTGGTGGCAGCATCGTAATGAATATCAGTTATACTGTAAATTTTTTGCAATAATAAATTCTGAAATAATTTTTAGCTTTACGTTAGAATTGGTATAACTATTTTGATATTACGGTACTTTAGGTTAGAGACTTAGTAGACTATTATTGCTGAATGCAAAGACGAATATCTTTCTAACCTCGTGTTTGATTGACAGTTTGGTTATCGGCAGAATATTTCAAAGTATTTTACAAATAAACAAATTGGTAGCTTCTTTGTATTGACTAGGAATTTGTGACGTCATACGAGAGCGACTTGACCAAGACTTTACTTAAGTTACGACTATGAATCCCACCCAAAATTTACATGGTAGGAAAGAATTTTTTTTTTTTAATATACAAACGTTATTGTATATGTAGAGAAACCGTTATGTTAGAATAAGGGAATTTGCTGTATTTGCATACTTTCAAATATTTTGGGGAACTATTATATGATAATTATTCGTAGTCACATATATTTTGAACAGAAATTATAAAGAAATGTTTGTAAACGTACAACCAGAATTTTTACAATGCTTGAAAGTACATGGACAATTCAACTTAACAAACCAGATAAGTGAACATAGAAACAAAATTAGATAGAAAGAAGATACATTTTAAAGGTCCTTATATACAAAGGCGGAAAATATTTTAGGAGATACAAAAAAAGATAACTCAGCTACTGCAGCGAAGACAGAATTTTCTTCATACAACTCGTTCTGAGAGTAAATTGAAAGGTAGATGTTACTTGGATTTTCCTTCCGCTCTGTGTGCGGAGTGATGAGCTAGTATTTCGGGAATTGATTTTGCAGCAGCCTTGACTTTTACCGCTCCCTGTGTACACTCAAGCTCGTTGGGTTACTACCTGCAGCCACAGTGCGAAGTTTCTGCAATCTTTTTAATTGTCCGAATATAAATAAACGTAATGAGAGCCATCACTGGTTTTTGGCCTTACACGTAAATTTGCAGCTTTGCTTCATGGTAATTGGCAGAGTGTATTTTTGATGGTAAATCACTCATTTGACTGTGCCAATCAGAACATAGGTACAGCAACACCACGCGCATGTGATTTGTATGTATAAACCCGAAACGATGTGAGATAAAATCATACACTCACTGACCTGAAGCATAGTTGCTGTGATGCGCATAAAATATTGTAACCCGTTGGCAAAAATCATTTTCACAGAAAATCAGTGGCTCTGTAATATTGATTATTTACGTAAACGTCAACCGTAGTTAGCGTTTGCAAAATGCTGTCCGTTAAACGAGGATTTGCGCACTAGACATTAAGCAAACCAAACGTTCCCTTTTTAACAGCATTTGACAGCGTACAGTAAGTTTTTAACATTACAGTTTCTTGTTCCAATAACAAAGTTTAATGTCGAAACATAACTCTCACATAAAATGTATTTGTTTTATAATTAAAAGCAGTTGTGAAACAGTTGGCTCTCTTATTTTGAGACTGAACGAGGTAGCGCAACGGCAAAAGTTTTGTCATTTTTTTTAAACTAACTCCAGTCAAATATAGGGACATTGCCTTTATAGGTGATTCGGAATAGAGTGAACACTCAAAAAATCCCTGATTATTTTCTATTTTCTGCCAGTTAATATCTTTCCGCCGAACGTAAACATAAATATTGCCACGTGCTTTCAATTACGTAGGGTTGTGCAATGTTTTCAACTACATTAAACTGCACCGATTAATTAGCTCCAATATCTACTCATTAAATGCATGGGGGCTGAATATATGATATAATCAAAAGTAATCTTAGTTATAAATACCTGCGCGTTAACGTCTTATAATACCGGTTTCTGTTCATCGACTAATTTATACAACACGCACTATTGCCGTTACGAATCTCGTAAAGACAGGCATATTTTATTTGAATTTGTAACTCAAAACCGCCACAATAAAAAAATATATGACACACGCAATTCAAGAATTCAAGTTTCGTTCAGTTCTACTACCACGAACGACGACGACGCACTTCAGAAACAATAAATGACGTATTTTCTTAATATGTTAAATTAAAAGCATGTTGTTTCTAGACTGACAAATACGTAAACCATAATTTACAGAATTCCGATGGTTTCACATCATTTTACAATGATATTCACAGTAATTTCCAATACTTTTGAATGTGTATATACGCAAAACTGACAAACACACGCAAATGATGCAACTTGGCGGAGCGGCGAAAAACTGGCGAGAACCTTACTCTGATGCCACCTGTCGGTGGAATTTTGAACTGTCTGAAGCGCGACGCAAGCTGTAACGAGCAAGATTACTTGAGGTCGGCGATAGCGTCACATTCTTCTGGTGCCAATTGAGCCTAATTATACTGTAAGTAGGAATGTCGATAAGGTCATTAATAAATATTTCAAAGTATATTACATACAGAAAGGTCGATTTCATCAGATGTTATTTCACTAGTGTTGTATTCAAATAGGAAAATACACGGAATTACATGCGATGAATCGCTACCAACCATACAAGCAATAAAGTTACTCTTGCTGATGGTGACTTATATGCAGTAACGGCTAGTGATATTTTTTTTTCAAAGGTTAAATATTTATTGCTCACTTTTTCCCGAATGGCCTATACCTATCTGTTACAAAAATTGTGCTATCTCAAGCTACCTTGTTGCCGCTAAAACATAATACCCTACCTACCTAATTATTTTGTAAGCGAACAACATAGTAACAATTTGGTAGAGCATTCCCTATTACCTGCTAGGAATCGTGCCGGACGATGCCGCTGGACGGCGGGTTTTCTCGGGGGTCTCCCGTTTCCCCCGCCCTTTCATTCCGGCGCCGCTCCATACTCACCTCATATCACCCCCCACCAGCGCTGAAGACCTCGATGTTGAGCGCTGACCAAAATCTCTCACTCACTCTATTCATGCAAGCGCTGAGATATTATCAAATAAATAATGCTGAATTTGTGCTACCTAAAAAGTTTACATATAGTTAACTAATCATTCTGATACAATCTTTGCAAAATTTAACTTCACCCCAAGTAGTAATCATGTCTGGACGATCTGTAAGCGTTGTTGCACTTTATAAAAATTTAGTATGAAAGTTATTAGTAACCAATCATCTGACGAGGGGAATTGTGATATTTAAATTAAGGGGGCGTTTCGTAATAAATAATTATTATTTAATATGTGCAACATTTTGATAAACCGTATACATGTTAAAATTACATTAGTTTTAAAGAAAGCGCATTTCTAAATAACTGTATAAAGTACAGTATTTTAATTATTTCAGGTGCAGCAGCGTGCGTAATTAATTGATTTTCAGTCCCCAATCTGAAATGTGGCTGGAGGCTGATTTCAGTAATCGTAACAACGTACGACATTTCTGTAACTGGAGCATCTGGATGTTCCTATGGCCCGAACGCAGACAGACAACAGACGGCACACAGGCCGCAGTAACGCGCCACAGTCACCATGTTTTGTTCTGTGTTGAACTGAGTGTCCAGGTATGTAGCTGCTTCAGTTGATAGATCTGCTGTCGTGGTCAGCTTGTGCTACTGGGCTCCACTGTGTTATGTATTACTGGACTGGTTTCAGCACTGAGTATAACGGCAAGTTCATGTGGTCTGCTAAATTAACGGCTCGGTCTATTGCAGTTTTTATCACCATGTTTTTATTTTTATATTTGTACAGGTAATTTTTTCCTTGTTTTAGGCACAAAATCTGACCAAATTTCCTCTTAAAAGTTTTCTTTATTTCGCGTAGTTTTTACGTAATGGCTTGTTAAAGCAAGAATTTGCATTTTTCCATTTTTAGGATGACACTAAAACCAACTCACTTACCAAACTGAAATAATTCGCAGTGAATAACGATGCTGTAGGCTACAAATTCAGCTATGTTCAACCAAAAAATAAAATATTATTGTATTTAAAAATTAATCATAACATTTTTTAAAATTTTATTTTAAGTTTCAGCATTTTTATTTAAATGCAAAATATTTTACTCTCGATTTTTATATACGTGACATTGTAACCTGTGACGTCTTTATCCACTGTGAATTTTTTTAGTTTAGTATGTCAGATGGTTTTAGCGTAGTCCTTAAAACGGAAACATGTACATTTTGACTTAAACAAGCAATTCCGAGAAAACTATGAGAGACAAAAAAAAATTGATAAGAGTCAAATTTAGTCACGGTAATACATGTATATTAATAACAATTCACAATAAAATCATTAAGTCATAATTACAGGCAATGGTAAGAAACATTACCGCCATCAGAAGTTGGTGAAGTGATTTGGTAAATGGTCTTTGACAAGCTTTTTGCAAACTATCATCGTCAGTGTGTTTATTCCGACAGGGATAGGTTAAAACTGATGAAGACCTGATATATTTAACTTTTTTAAGTTTTGATCGTTTGTACTATTTATGTGCTTCTTACATGGGTCATGCTTGGCCATGACTGGCCATTTCCTCAGAACTTTTACTTATGATACAAAATTTACTATTTATTTTAATGGTAAAGAAACCCCACCCAAGCAAACGGCTTGCTAAGTTCTGTTGAAAACGATCGCATTAAACAATGCACTTTCAGGTCTTCTGTACATCACAACGAATAATATGATACCTATGTTTGCAAAACCACCTTAATGCCTGCCCACTATACGATCATAACAACGTGAATTTGTTAGTGCTGACTGCGTATACGGTCATTGAAAACCGAATCTGGTATGTATAGACAGTACCTGAAAAATTAACGGAGCAATTTTTAAACATATTAGAATTCAAACACAGGCACATCTGTGCGACTCTCTCGGTTGGCAATCTGTTGATGTGAGACCTCGTATACGACTTTAAGCCTATAATTACAGTAAAAAGTGGTGTTTGTACCTAGGGTGTATCACTACGTCGGCAACCATCCAATCATCACGAGATTCTTGGGTTAACACTGAGATATAGTCACCATCTTGAACTGTTGTACAGTGCGTTATAACTTTATTTGGTAAATTTATGGAACATTATCCTAACTGTGGAAAAGAAAACATATTGATAGAACTTTAGACACCATAAATATTTGTTTGCTGTTACTGTTGTCACATGTATAATTGCAGTTATAAAAGTAATTAGGATTTTCTACCTGCAATTAGACACACAGCAAAAGTAAAGACAAATAAAGATTAACGATGTCTAAAATTCCATCAATATGTATTGGACTCGGCAGTTAGGTTAAAGTTCTATAAATTTTCCCAAAGAGATTGTTTTCACGCGAAATACAAATATTTTAGATAGCGATGATATCTCCCTCTTGACAGATATCTGTGAAATCTAGCCAGCGAATTTCCCTGTCTTCCAAATTTAGCTAGAGTCATTGAATTTTTAGTAAATTATCTACGGACAATCTGGATTTCACTATCCCGTGAGCCCAACTTATGATTCGGTTACTGCAGTGTAGAACTTCAGTAAGTTGCGCGCTTGCAATCTCTGCTTACATAGAGAAACGTTATTTAAAGAGCGCTGTTAAACGAATCTGAGGTTTAAAATGATGCAAGTGCGGATTATTATTCGCGAGAACGTCGTAATATGTTGTATCAACAGGGAAAATGTTCATCAGTGGAATTGCACACATTGCGTAACTCCAAGTAAATCAACGTAAAAATATGTTATTTTGTTCCGCACAAGGATATTTGCATGTTTTAATAAGTTGAACTTCTTCGCACTTTTGTAAATGTTAATTGAAAATACTTTTGTAATTCTATTGATTGTTCTGAGATAAGACAACGAATGGAAATGACAGCAATAACTACTTCCTAGTTTGTAAGGGATGTAATTCAACGTCTACTTATAAATGCTTATATTTTCTTATTTTCACGATACAATTTCGTCTTTTGTATGGTATGCCTCGTAATTGTTGAGTATTAAAATCAGTTGAGGGTTAAACACGGACACAAACGCGCAAATACACGTGCACACACTCACAAGCTAATATACGAGGTATTTGCAATGGCCAACTGAATTCCGTTCTGTTAATTTACAGACATACGGCATATTTTTAGGGTAAACGTGTTCGGTTTGCGTGGCCTCATATTGAATAAAAAATTTCAGGTTTATTTATTCATTTTTATGTTCCTAGTCATGAATTTTTTTTAATAGTAAGAACGGAGTGAAAAATAAACTCAATAGTTTTCTTCACTCGTGTTTGGAACAGTTATACATATTATTAAATATTTATGTGAAGTATGAGATCACTGTATTTTTTATTTTAATGGTGCCAGTTCTCAAGAGCAAAACCAGGGACAGAAGTATCGGAAGTTATATTGAAATGTCATGACCTAACGCCCGATTGGGTATGCAACACTGCAACATGGTCAATTGTCGCGTCGCTGGCCTCCAACCGATGCCATTGGCCCATGATTCCCGCCAGGGAGCATTTGTAAACCAACAAAAACATAGCTCTATTAAAACAAACCCGGCCAGTCAGTTATAAAAAAGGCGACGGCAGTACCAGTGGGAAGGAGTAGAACTTAATTACCCAACGTCTTTGCAGATATGTAACACGGCTGACACACGTTCCACACTCCGAATGGCGTACTATGGAGTACAGTGAGATGCATTTGACGTCTGAACACGAGTTGGTGAGAAACTGTAAGTTCTGCTGGTGATAGCGAAGGCGGCAGTAGTACTCTTGCGTTGTTGTTCATGGGTATAGATGATGGTATAACGTGGAAATGTTTTGTGCCATCATACCCTTGACAAGTTGTACTTTCTTGCAACGTATGTGACAGGGAGATATATATCCGACATAAACGTAGCTGTCTACAGGCCAATAATTCGCTTCAAATACTACAGTAACGAGACTCTTATTGACTCAGTCAAATAAGGCAACAGCTCCACGTACAAGTGAAAGCCAGTAATATTTTAGTAGGCTGAACATATGTCGAAACCCGGCAAGCAGTCAAGTTTTCACGCGACAAATCATCATATCTATTTATGGGTGAAAATCGCAGTCTTACAGTCATGCAATTAGTGTATGGTGCATTACGTGATCATAGATTGAAAGGTGGGATGCCTCAGTTATGTCACCCAACCCCTAAAAAATACACTTCATTATTGACTAAACCACTTAAAATTAGCGGTAATAATTAATTGAATTCAGTGAAATGTAAAAAGCACAAAATCGTATTGATGTCTCCAGCCTTCTTCATTACTTCTTGTACAACTTTAAGTAGTAGTTTGCATCCTGATACAGAGATGAAATGCACTTTTCAAAGACACAAATTTTATTTAAGATTTCGTGTCACTAAATCCTATTACGTGTTATTTATTTTAATTCATAATGTTGAATTATATTTTTGTATTGTAGGGAAGGCTTCAACCTCTGCACTGGAGATCGACTGTTAAATAAGTGGCACGTAGCAATAAAAATAACATTTGACAAAGAGCTACAATCTTGAAACCACCCGTGACGGTACGCAGAGGTTTTTTCAGGATTCCTTGTACCATGCAATGTAATACCCCCTTCCTTCCCATCAGAACCCGCATGATTGTCACCCCTTCTGAAACTTATTAAGGTACCCTCCTTCTCTGTAAGTTTTGCCAAACCACACATAGTTTAATTTTTAAGACGTAACTTCTTTTGATACATTCTTCTTCCACTTACAATTATTTTTTTACCGCTCTCAAATTACCATTCACCACCACAAAAACTTAGTGGTGGCCATTTTTAAGTATTCTATAAGGTATATATAATAAATATAAGGCTTTATAACCTTACACAATATTATATATTTTTAACATAACAAAAAAGCCGAAAAACCTACGACAAAGTTGGATAATGTATTTTTACAATTAAGAATATTTTAAGAGGTTGTAAAAATTAATTGGGGTGACATAGCCGAGGCCTCCCACCTCTAAATCGATGTTCACCGACCCCAGATCCCGACAAAACAAAGAAATTGCTTTTTTCCAAACGTTCATAGTTGAAACAGTATTCGCCCGGACTGAAGTGAGGGGACGCATAAACTGCACAATGCTTGTACGAAGAGCGATATCTCAACAAGGAGTCGATTACATTTCAGTACTTGCGTTTTTCACCGACGCGACGCAGCGAAACGCAAGGAATATCTGCTCTGCACCTGCGTCTCTAGTCCCAGTTGTAGTTAAATACACACGTAAACACAAAGCACAAGGAGCTCGGCGCAAACATCCTACCTCTCCAACTTATACACAAGCCAGTCAGATATTTTGTAACATAATTCTCACTGTCACTTCCGCTGTCTGCACCCGCTCAACCTCTGGCAAGATCGATGGACCAAGTCTGAAAAATGAAGATGGACATTCGGACTGATTCCTGATGTATGAGTTCGAATGAAAAAGAAATGCGTGGAAATTACCCAGTGCAGTGCACAGTTGGAAACTTACCACGGCAAGTCAAGACTAAGCTACACAAACGGAATCTCCAAGCTTCACCGTTGTGTCAAGCTTGTGGAGTGGTCGACACAGTTGAGCATGACGGCAATGAATGTCTCAAGACACAAGACATCAAGGCATAGCTTGCTGAAGTTCTAGAGCAGCACAACCTTTCAGTTAAAAACGGACAATGAAATGAAAGATGAAACTTTTCACCACACCTTTAATTAATATGCCTACAAGATCGGTAGGAGATTAGAAGAGTTTGATCGTTGGTATGCCTTGTAAAATGACAGAAACTCCGATGACACACAAGGCAAGGCTCAGTCAGGTAATGGCTTAAGAGGTTACCTGAGTCAGAGGCCAATTTTCTAAATGGTAAAAAAAAAAGGCAGGTTTATAAGTACACGGGAAGAAATCCAAGCAATACAACTTAAGCACAAAAAATAGGCAAGGTGAAGAGAGAAGTAAAAGTATGCCGTGTGCTTCATTACTATTGCAAGTAAGGGTGCAGCATGGGCAGATTGAGGGAGCGCTAGCCTTCACGCCATGTAAAACATATCTGCCAACCCGCGATCGTACGTGTAAATATTCCTCCTATGTGGCAGTGAACTGTATCTCACGTTAAAAGTAATGTTTTGGCTGTATATTTTTCGTAACCTCAAATTGTGTAGCCGTCTACTGCATATACTATGATTTATGAAGTGTAGATTCATATTATGTTGTGAAGAAAACTTTTCGCAAAAAGTTTGTTACGAGCGGTATGTATAATAGTTTTGTTTTGAAGTGTCAAAACATATTTTCATAAATGTTGTTGTTATATCTCTGACTGTAGTGGATACATGTGTAAATTTTTGTTGAATTGCTATGTTAGTCAGTAGTTAATTGGTTTTTTTTACGGAAAACAGAATTTTTGTTACGCAAGTGTAATACAGCAGAGTGTTTTTGCGAAAATATCGTCTGTATCCAGCTTATACGTAATTCGAGTTGCAAACAGATCATAGAAGGCCTAAGCGATCGACATGTGACGCGATTAGAGCAAAAACCAATGAAAACATTTTATTCTTTTACTGGTATTAATTGTGTGATCAATTTTAGAAATTTGCGGAAGTTTTGTATCTCATGTGACATGATATTTGTGAGTGCGCTGCTTAATAGACAACACGCTACCGTATTTCAGCATAACCGTAAATCAAATCATGATACATGATTACTTATAAATAACTCAGTTTTATAGTGTAGTGAATACGCGTGGCTTTGCACAAACACTCTACAATTAATTTAATTAGGTCTATATGATAGCAAGTTCAATGTTCACTGAAGTAGGTTTGGCTGTGATTTGGGTAGACAGCTAACATCAATTGAAACTATGTAAAAAGATTCTCACGAAAGACTATAAACTAAGCAGTCCTCGCATTTCATGAGATAATTCTTAAGTAAAGCACGTCATTTGTGGAAATTAAAGAAGTCAGCGAGAAAGATGTGTAGCTGAAATACCCAACCCAAGCAAGCGAAATAGAGGGGTAATTTCACACTATTCTCAACATTTAACGAAACAGGTACTTTCAAAACATTTTCAACATTCATTTACGTTATCACTTGCAGAAATGGTTGAACAGTACGAATAACCTCTTCAGTTTACAACTTCACTGTTCTCCACGTGTGCCACGGTAATTTGCCCTTAAAACGTACTCCGCAAAGAAGCTAATGAACCCACGTCGACTTCTTATTGCTTATTTAGTAAAAAAAACATTTTAGTTTAGTGCTTTAAAATTTCTTTATAAGCATTAAGAACTAAAATGAGGGCAATAAAATGTAAATAATTAGCGTCCATAGAACATGCCTTACAGATAAAGATTTCAAACTTTTATGTTCACTGATACACACGACATTTGACCAATACGCATGCGCGAAAGGCACAGATGGACCTGAGTCGATCCATTTGCTGGGCGCAGATTTTTAGGCACTTTGTGCCCGTCACGTAATTATTTGTTCCTCGGTTTGTGCATATTTAATACCAAAGCTACGCAGCGCAGGTGCAAATTCTGTGCTGTACATTTCAATAACGATATTTAATAAGGCCCCAGACGGCAGCTCCCCACACTAAGTTTATATTGCTGCACCACTGGCAGCGGTAATATTACCACTGGAAATTATGGCACAATTTCCAAATGATAGGTTCGAAGAACAAATACTAGCTCGTAAATAATCTCACAGTTAATACGCATTCTATAGCGGACCTGTTGAACGTTTTCCCGAATATAATTGTGCAGGTATGACACGAATATTCATCTACAAAGAAACTCATACTTTCCTCAAACCCTTCACCAAGGCCCAAGACCTTGGTGTTAAGGAGAGTCCCTAGCAAGACATTTTCTTTAACTCGGTGGTTGCGAGTATGCCCGTAACTGTAAATAACTGTGCTGGGAAATTATTTCTTTAGGGAAGATAGTATAACTATTATTTAGAGGCACCGCGTTTTATTTAAGTCCTACCGCACGTCATTAATGAGGGGACAATAGTGAAATGGCAAAAAAAAAAATTCATACTTAAGACTTTGGGGCTCAGTCTCCGTAAGGTAGAGGAGAAAATTGCATCCTGACATCTGTGTAATTCAGAAAGGAATTGACGGTTATGAAATATATTTTTGTATATATTCGTGTGTGCCTTAATAATAATGCACTGCTAACACAGTAAAAACTGTCTTTCCTAACTCCAATTTTGCAATATACAATGAAATAAATGTACCAATACGATTCCTGACAAAATTGGACATTTCTGACGCGGTTGAAAGGAATAATACTACATTATCTATAGGTGTGGCCACGTATGTATTTTATGTCGTATAGAAAAAACCACAATAACATTTAACTATTACGAACGTACTTTATACTGCATAAAATCATTAAATGCACTCCCTAAACTATACTAGTATGTATATTTCTGACAATAGCTTTGTAATTTAAATAACAGTAGTGCTGCTGAGAAAATATAGCTTTTACATACACACATTTTTAAACAAATCTGGTGAATTTTTTAAGATTTTATATATGATGTTCGTCATTCGTTCAAATGACGAATGTACCATTATTAAATGATTTACAGCTGTACTTTTTTTTTAGTTCGCACCACCACTGAGGAAAGAAAACCACTAGTTATGCTGGTAAAATCTTGTTTTGGAATTATTTTAGACTTCTTAGATGTTCAGAAACATTTTGTGGCACAGACGTGTATTCATGGAAATGGTTGAGTTTATAAACGTTGGCAACACTTGGCAAACATACGAGTGCTCGCTCTGGAGACTCATTTAAGGCGCCCGCCTACTGGCGGTGTGTTTGTGTGAGTGAGGCAGGGCGCTAAGGGCGATGTTGGCCGGCTCATCTGGTGCGGTATCACCTCTACCGCCAGACACTTAAAACCGCGTGCAGTGGTATCGTAGGACACTCGCCTGGCTGACACTTTCAGGGGTGACCCCATCTTTTTATTAGTGGAAAGTTTTAAGCAAAGTCCATTGCATGCTTGTAGACAAATTTCACACGAATACCGCAAGTAGTTTTGCAGATATACCAGGTTGGTAAAGCTGTTTTTATCCATTTTGAAGAGCTCCGAAAGGATTTTTCTAATCGACGTGATGCTTTCAAACGACTCTCCAGTCATCGTATGGAGTGCATTTTCATTTCGTGCATAGACACATTGGGCACACGTGGAATAGTTTCTTTAAAAAACGATATGACGAACACGCTGCTACGCATTAAAAGCGCGTGGTAGGCGAGGCCCTTAAGTGCAGTTACGATGTCCTGTCGTTGACACTGGTCGATTGAAATAAGGTTGTTCTACTACATGCTGGAAAGGAAATGTGTTTTCTTATGGGAGAGTTTTGCACAGGGAATGTTTCTACTGATAGTTTAGCTGCTATCGCTAGCGAACCGGGAAATTACGAAGCCGTAGTAAAATTATATTTAATTAGGCTTAGAAAAGACAGAAGTAATTTTACTTAATTTTAAAGTGAAAAGAAACCAAATTGGCGTTATAAATTATCAGCTTAATGAAACTTAAAATTCAGGAAAGCTCTGTGATTGGTCTGTTTGCAACCCTTATCGATACCAGCGCTCAAGCGGTGGAAATTGTCCCTGTGCTGTGGCAAACTGTTAACATTGCTCTTTCTAACCTGTAGTATAATTAACCTTAGTTTAAGTAAGTCACAAGGTTAGGGTGTGGTAAGCAAACATGTCAGATCGAAAATCACGGTGCTTGATGGCTTCTGGACATAACTAGTTGATCGGACAACTCTGGTCACGCGGCAGAGAAAGCCAGTGTTAAACAGTTTTACTATATTCCCAGTTTTGAGCCGTAGTATATATTCAGATTGTATTATCGAAATGTTCTCTTCGACAAAGCGTAAGATATAGTCTTGGTAAACTGTTTTACGTAAATAATAGTTGTATCTTTCATTACTTTGCCATGCAGAATCATTGCAAGATAATTATAAGTTTACTTTCAAGAATTATCTTGCAATGATTCTGCGCGACAAAGTAATGAAAGATACAATTATTATTTATGTCAAGTAGTTTTGCAAGAATATATCCAACACTTTGTCGAAGAGAACATTTTGTTAATACCATTAGAATAAATGTTATGGCCCAAACCACATCAGGATTCTTGGTAGGTACAAGCCTAACTGCTAGAAATGATGGTATTTCGCTAATTTTTTTGTTTAAAACCACAATTGAAAACACTGCAGATTCATGCAACACGTATGATTGGTTGATCTACGCCTAACACTACGTAGCTGTCTGTGGATGGTAACAGGCAATACCGTTATATTACAACAGCAGAATTCTTATTGGCCCAGTCAAATAGGGTAAAGCAGCTCCACTTAAAAGCAAATGCCAGTAATCTTTTGACAAAATGAACGTATGTTGAAACCAAACAAACAGTCAAGTTTTCCCGCTATAAGTAATAACTTCAAACAACTGCCTGCAGCTGGTTCACGTTGAAATGAGCACCTTTGAAGACCTTCTTGTCTATAATAATAATAATAATTTATAAAAATACTATTCATTGTGACCTCAAACCTTACATTTTGAATATGACAAAATCTATACATTTGGAATGTTACTTAGGTTGTTTCGTTTACTCTAAAATGTTGTAGAAAACTGAAAATTATCTGAAAAGAAAAATGTATCCAGGGTTTCAAAAGTGCTTATTTAAGGGTGTTTAAGTGGAGAAAATCATAATTGTAAACATTACTTAGTAGTACATTTTCCTCTTACTGAAAAGATTTGGCTCAGCCAGTTTTCGCATAGTGACATTTCAGATTGAAAATTTGTATATTTTTACTTTGTACAAAACTTGAAAACCAGTGAACGTAATTAAATGAAAAAAAAAAATCATCAAAACTACATGTCACGGTCTACGCCTCGAAGTTTATAAAAACAAATTATGGAAAATTGTATATTGCTAAAAATAACAACAAAAATAGCAAATTTAGGATTTTTTTATATACAAAAATATTTTAATGGGCTTTTACATACGTCAAGCAGTAGCTCGGGACATGTAGTTACTGTGAGAATTATTTCATTATGTTTATTAGTATTCAAGATTTGTGTGAACTAAAATTATGCAAATTTTGACTTTGAAATGCCGTTATGGGAAAACTGGTAACGCTAAATTTTTTTTCGTAAAATGAAAAAGTATTCCCAACTAACGCCTATAAAACTAACTATGTTCCATACAAATATAAAATCGAAAATTTTTCCCACTTAAGACTCGGCATCGCATAAGTCGCCATATTAACTTATTTTATTTTTCGCTCTTATAAAATTCTTAGAAGAAAAATGTGAATTTTGCTACTATAATATAAATTCTATATGCCTTGCACTGCAATAAAATCATTGCAGTTAAACATTTTACGTATATTTAAAAGCAATCAGTCTTGCAAATTAATAATGTACAAAATTGGCTGTACTAATTGCGGCTTAAATATACGTTAAAAATTCAGCAGCGTTGCTTTTATTGTAGTACAAGGTAAATGGGATTGATATTATAATAGCAAATTTCACATTTTCCTTCTCAGATTCTCATAAGAACAAAAATAAGATACTTTAATATGACGACTGATGCCGAGCCTTAACCACGAACCAACTATACTCAGGACTAGGAAGAACTAGCGAGTTAAATGGTCTGCGTGCTAGAATCCAATGTCCTATATATACTCAAGCCCCGCCTATTAGTTCATTGTCTGCTGTCTGAATGAGTAGCAGGTAACGGACAAATAGTAGGGCTTTGATATACACAGGATAGTGGATTATAGCACGTTGGTAGTTGAAATCGTGAAACATTCCTAACGTGTACTGTAGCGTGTGGGCGAGGTCTAGGGCGCTGGGAACGTGAGTGTACCGACAGCAGACACCGGAGGTGTTCGGCGCGCGCCAGGACGCACCTGCACGACGCACCTCCCCCACTCCACCCCTCACTAGCAAACATTGTGTGCGCGCGACCTCTAGCCAGTGTTGCGGGGATTGTCGCACCGTGCGGCCGTGGTCCATCTTCCGCGCCATCTTGCTCCTGCCCTCGACTACACACACACTTCCATGACGAGGACGATACTTCGGTAACTCTTCTCTAACTAGAGCCAACCATTTCTGGTGTAAAGAAGTTTGCAACAATTGTTTCAGTACACTTCTACAGCTTAGCTTCATGGTTATTAGCAAAGTGTAATAGTGCAAATGCGTCGCTCTTTTGACTGTTCCTATCAGAACAATGTTCCTGAGACATCACACGTGTGTGATTGGCTGGTAGGACCTCAAGACGCGAGATTTTAAACACCCAATCACTGAACATGAAACACGGCTGCAGATGTGCACGTTTAAAACATGAAAACAAATTGTTGCAAAAGTTTGTTTACAAAAAATCACTGGTTATAATCTTTTCTTGTACTGTGTGGCTAAACACGTTCCATCACGTCTTTCAACACAGGCGACCTTGTACATAATAGACAACTAGAAGCCAATGGTTTATCGTGGGAAAAGTTCACATTTTGTACTTCAATATAATGTGTGCACGTGTAGCTAGGGAAGAGCAAAATTTGCGAATTCAATGACATAAATATAAGAATTCATCATCCGTATGCTCACTCAAGACTTACCACTGCTACTCAAAGCAACAGCAGACAATAGGGAAGCGGATTCTAGCATGTAGTTTCTTGATTTCTCTAATTTTCCCTTTCCTACTGACGCGAATTAAAGGTGCAGCCTATCTCAGAGCCCATACGATAACAAGGACGTGGGATTTTAAGTTGAATTGTATTCTGTGGGGCTCAGTTACCTTTTACGATATCTTTTTCGGACAAAAGAAACATTTTCTGCGTTGACATGACGTAACAATGGCTATAGGAACGTTGAGATTGAAAATTATTTTTATAATATTAAAAAACCAACCTAAATTATCCTATAACAATGTGGACCGCAACGAGATAAACGGAAATGTCACCAGTGACATGTATGTAAGTTTTACAGGATCTGAACTAACCTAATTTAACGTTTAATTCTCTCTCCGTTTTCTCTTCGGTGCTCACAAATATGCAGCGCTCGTAAGAACTTCTGTATACCTGGTTATTTATTTATCTCCTGCCAACTTTAATTTCACATTTTAATATAATCATAGCAACGATAAGCACTGCGAAAAGATTTCGCCTACTTTCTTTAAATTTAACGTTTGGGGCAAAAGTAAAATGTATTTTTGATTACAGTTCTTACTTACCATGACGCTCTTTAACAGTACGTATGTTACTAAGCATGTAGTACATTATTTTATAGTATGTAAGAACACCGGAAATTCTGTAATAGCAGTACGTTTATCTGAAGCCATTTGATTTACTTGCTTGGTTTCCCAATATATAATTGCAAGCAACTTAATATTTAGATACGGATGCTAATCAAGTGACCACCGAAAGTGTTTATGTTTGTTAATAGCAAATGCTAATTACTAAATTATCAAACTTAGCATGACTCTACTGTCACGGTGCAATAGACAGACTTTGTCACTGCCTTACGCACACATATCCGGCTCTAAGATTAGTTATGAGCAGCATGTCTTTGCGGAGAGATGTCACTCATTTGACTGCGTCAATTAGATTAAGGTTACTGACATAACACGTCTGTGATTTTGTTGGTAGAACCGCAAGACACTGGAAGTTAAAAATATCCTATCACAGGTCACGAAGCATAGCTGCAGATGGTATTAGAATGAGTTGGTGCAAAGTTATGGTAACCAAAAGTCACTTGCTCAAACAATAAGGTCATGTTTACATTGGGAACCCTGCTTTCTCGCGAAAGTAATTTAGCCCAGTTTGTTTTACTGCCTTACGTGCACATCTGCAGTTCTGCTTCGTGGTCAGCGAGTAGACATTTTACTGTCACGAGCCTAGGTATTCTGCCGGCAAATCAAAGACTTGAGGTGTTGCAGGAACGTTGTTGTAATTGGCTCAGTCAAATGAGATACGGCTCTTCACGTAGACACGATGCCAATAACCATGAAGCAGAACTGCAGTTATGAACGCAAGGCACGTAAACTTGTCACTTCAGCACTACTAGTATACTATTGGTTTGCTGTTCTCTTGAGCATGTTGCGTCAACTGCTACCCAATCACACTCTTGTACAGATACATACAACTCTTTATAGTCAACCCTGAAATTTAACACACCACGAAACCACAAAGATTTTGCCTGTCATTTGAATGTCACAATTTAACTGGGCGTAAGAAAATACCGGTTTGCTGCAATTGTCTGTGGTTAACTAAACCACGTTGAATATTCATTACACGGGACACTTGATTTTCACGATTTGATTTTTGCATTAAATTATTTCAATTCCATACGTACATATCTGCAGTTTAACTTCATGGTCAGAGACGGAATGTTTTTAACTCTCAGCATGAGTTTCTACCCGCAAACCATAGACGTGCAGTTTCTAATTGGTACAGTCGAATTAGAAACGCATCAACACATTCACTATTGCATAATTGTGGCAGAAAGGACAGATTGCGTCGTGAATAATAAAGTGTTTTGCCACTCATATCTTCAATATTATTCTTGACTTTAATACAGTTTTTAAGAAATATATTTTTAACGTCGATCCTCGAGTGGCATTGCTCCCACTTTATTAGTTTTACAGTCAAATAGGAAACACATTATCTTACACATATCAGCTACCATAGCACAACATTAACACACTCCGTCCTGATTCAAATTGTATACATATGTTAACGAGATGTTTGTTACCATGTGCCCTATTGTTGTGTAAATGGACATTACATAACACAAAGAAAAACATTTCCTGTATTACGTCTTGTGGACGCACGTCGCTACAGGGATAATTCTTGCATGTACCGTTTCAACTATAATTCTCACTAAGGGGTTGGTTTCCGCAACCAGGAGGAATAGAGTCAGTGGTATATGACATGAAGTAAGAGCCTGCAGATGTAAAAGTGACGGAATGAGAGAGGCGGGGGAAACGGTATTGCCCCGAGAAACCCGCTGGCCAAGGGCATTGTCCGTCAAGTTTCCAATATGTGAACAATTCGGTACCAGCTCCTCATAGGATCGAATCCGGATCATCTTGGTAGAGGGTGAGTGGTCTGACCATTAGGCCACTATGGCGCCCTATTTCGTACAAAAAAGAAATGTCAATTATTTAATAAAGGTACGTTGCTGCCGGTAGATAAGGACGTTGTTGTTGTTCATGTGTACAGGACATAGAAGAGCTGAAGAGTGTAGAGGCAAGTAGCATGTCCCCGGGGGCTGCGGGCAAGTACACTCAGCTCACCTGGAGGTAACCACTCACACAAGCATACATACAGGCACCATGTCACTACAAGTAGAGGCTCCACCACGGCTAGAGCCGCCCAAGAGAACACATCGCTCTCGTATATCTAAAGTTGCCGCCAAGCGCAAGAGAACAACTCCCCCAGCCACTCAGCAGAAGATGGTCAACGGGCTCTACGTGTACTCCAACCCACCCAGAGGTACGTACTGTATACCTTCAACTGATTACTTCTTAAACCAGATTTACGTCCACTCTTAACGTACCTACGCACGTGACTGGAGTCAGAATACCATAGAATCTAGATGTGCACAAAAGTTGCTTTTGCTAGTGCAAAATGTCGGCAGTAAATTATGGCACATTTAAAATTTGGGAGCAAAAGAAATAAAATAATTTACGACAACGTGAAGAAGTACTGAAAGTTTATTGTATTTTATTTAAGTCTGACGTTCTTACGGCTTTTGAAAGTAGGACACACAACGACCACTAGTCGTACGTAGGTCAGAAGAAGAAAGTTGACCAGCTCAGTCACGTACGTATATGATGACGTGAATGCTTGCATGCACTCTCGTAGTGTTTATACTTTTACACCTACGTACGTACGCTACGTGTTGGTTTTGCCTCTAGCTTTGCACTAAGTACTGAGCAGAGGTGGCTGGTGGGTTATTGCCACATAAATGTTATAGTTGCAGGCGAGGCCTGTGCAGGCATGTGTACTGACACTAACTGACACTACAGCCACTGACACACTAGTCTGCAAGTGCTAGTCATTATTGAGTGGTCACTAAGGTGTATATGTTGTAATAATTGATGATCGAGAGCGCACAGTTCTGACAATCTACAGCCCTGTCTGGCAAAACCCACTGGCCGCTACTTAATGGATTACTGAACATAGGGCATACAGTCTCTGCACACGCTACTGACGTTGACACGAATATAAAATCATTGACTAAGGGCAACGGCAATCCTTAGTTTACAGTATTTTTCCCACTATTAGCATTTCTGAGGACATTTCGTGCACTAAATGTTAGTCTAGTACACCTTTTTCTATTTTTATAAAATAAATTATTTCCATATTTTCTGATATTTGTTGGAAGGTAAAAAATTACACAATTATTCTTATATTTCAACAAATGTCAGATTATATGGGAGTAATTTATCATCTTGCAATGGAAAAAGACACAATCGGCTTACATTTAGAGTGAATAGTCAAAAGTACGCCCTCCAGAAGGCTTCTGGCGTGTAAAATACTGTAATTTAAGTATGGCCGTGCACAATTGCCCTAAACGTAAGAGTACAATATTAGTAAAATATACAGTGGGTTAATAATGGAACCATACAAACGTTACTAGATGATTCCTTGTGAAAAATGAGGTAAATTTATGCAAGGGAGATTTGGTTGACAGAAATTTGTGATTGAAAACTGAAATTAAAATCCAACTTTTGTTAAAGTAACAAAAATATGGAGAAATAAATAGTGACTTACCGGGTGCGGGTTGAGAATAACAAAATCAGCAGTCCGTAAAAAACTGGTTTCATATACCGTTTACCTTCGTTGGACAATGGTGTTGATCAAGCTTTTTTTGGCATGGAATATTTCGCAATTGTACTTTTTTGCTATTAAATGACACAACGTGTAGCTGAAGGCCCAAATGAACCAAAACGGCGTCATGTCTCAACAACTTCAAGTGAATTATTTTCTAGAAAAAGTAAAATAAGGTAGAAAATATGAAGCCTTGTAGATAGACAACATGCGATACACAGGAGGTGTTAGCTCTAGGTATAGATTTTAGTAAGTGTTATATTGAAATGTACACATTAAAAAGCTTGCCCTGAACGACGTTTCGTTAAACACATTTTAAGTCTTGGTTTTTTGGTGTTTGATCGCCTTATCTGACTGAGGTAGAGGAGAAGGTGGTAATATGGAACCCCACTTTATTTTATGTGTGGCTCTGCAATAGGGTTAAAAATTAAAAGTATGGCTTTGATGGATCCCCAAACTGTCAGTGCAAGTATACTATACTCTATCCATTCTAAGGTTGCAGCTAATTCATTCAAGTCAATGGCAATACAATTTTTGCACAGCATAAATTTCATTTGAAACATTAAAAAAAATATATACAAGGTAACTGTGTTACGGCACAATAATCATGTGAGGAATTAATATATAAATAATTGCTTTGATTTATTTCGTTATAAAATTCTATTTCTGCTGCAACCTTAGAGTGGACAGGGTAGGTTTCATTTCCCAATTATTAGATACACAATAATCACAATTGTTTAGTATGTCAAAGAAGGTAAAAGTGGGTGGTAATCATTATGTGGTGGTAATATGGAACCCTACCCTCAGAACCAAAATGAAATACTTTATTCGTCACAAAAAACACGATAAAGCGGCAGAAAACAAAGAAATGTCTTAAAAATAGTATTATATTAATATAAGAAATATCTCGCCTTGATTGAACGGAATAGACGTAACTGTTTACACAAAATGATCAGTTCAAATATCTTCATTTGCAATAATCACAAACATAATGTCTGCCGTCTGCACCACCACACTCACTGTGAGCCCAGTACCCGCAGACCATTTTTTGAACCCACAGCTCACCCGATCTGGAATCAGAGAACCATTCATCGCAAAATATGCATATTGCATCCTTCTGTGCAGGATCTTCTTCCCCTACAGGTACATTCAAATCTGAGTCTCCCAATTTATCGCCTTCAACTTTACGTCAGATGACGATGAACTGTGATATGACACTTGCCTTTTCGTAGTTTCTGGCTTAACGTTTCTGAAGGCGCGTGGAACGTCTGCTGATATTGATGGAGTGGGATTTGTCTTGTCTGTATTTGTGTCATCTTTCTGAAGAGTTAGCACTGCTCATCCTCCTCTGCACCCTCTGCCATTTCCATTCTGTCGTTCTGTGCCTTGTCTAAGCCCTCGACCATGTGTTCGGTTCTGTTCATTCCGACGCTTAGAGTCTTGTAACTGTTGTTTGTATGGTGGGAGGTTCCATATCACCAACAGGAAGGGTTCCATTTTACAAACATAGCCATTTTGGAAACATGTTGTCATGGATCTCAAGTAACAGATACAATAATGGAATGCCACGGAAGCGGTAGGCAAAATAGTACATAAGAACTACACACCACGAAAATTCAGTTGCCTACACTACAAAGTCCGCAATAACAGACACAATATATCTCCGAATAACACTCGGAATCTCCGAAAACAAACCCGAGCGTCTTGTCTCTCAACAGCTGCACGCGAGCGACTGAAACATGGCAGAGGATCGTTTCTCGAGGAGAAGGACTAATTGCACCACCCACCAAGTGAGTGCAGTACTTCCCGGCCGGAATATCGAGGGGTTCCACATAAACAGCGGGTTCCATATTACCACCTTCTCTACTTGTGAAGCGATCCTAGGATGACAGCTGCAACAATGTGGCTGATTGGATGAGCATATCTTGAGCGTTTGAGTTCTATAAATGCGAAACCTGTAACAAGGACAACATAGCACATGCATCACTCCTCCCTCGGTTCTAGGCGCAAGTCACTGAAATGTCGTGAAGTCTTCTCGCCGACCACACGCTTGTTTAAGACATTCAGTGGTAAGCCTATCATTTCATGTCTTATTAGTAAATATAAATGTTTATTGTACGTGCATATACCTTTTTTTAAGATTCTGCGGCAAGATTTGCGTACATAAAAAACTCAAAAACTCCAAATTTTCGCAATTTTCAGCAGCTGGTTGGAAAATGTGTTTTAATGAGTAGTGGTGAATTTGAAATAACTATACATACGTGTAACGTTCTTTAAATGCAGTTCCTAAGCATACATCACTCATGTGCGATGAATAATTTTCGCAAAATATGTTAACGGCTGAAGTTCTACGCAACGCTCGGCGCTCTGAGCTGGTGGCCGCATAAATAAGATGCATGATGCGGTACGTACATAAACGGTGATATTGACTACGGACGCGATATAGGCTACAATTTGTCATATGTGTAGTAATATAAACATTATGTATCTGTAGATATTTATTTTGTATCTGAACGAACTTAGTCCTGGTTAGATATATTATTACAGGCGCTTATCTAAAATGATGTAAAGTTTGAGAAACACTACCCTAATATGACGCGTGCAACACACATGGTGATGTGAATTTCTCTGATTTCTCGGATTTCTTTCACTCTCTTCCCAACGTTTACCAATATATTTAAACATTACAGATATGCAGTCAATTAACAAGTTATCTCGTAAATACGAGCATTAATTCATGCATTCATTCTAATTATTGCGTTATAGTGAATACATGACGTTGTTATTCAGACGGAGTAAATTCGACAATGCCGTTTACTAGCCGGGGCCGCGGCTAGCTCAGCGACTAGAGCACTTGCCTTCCTACAAGGCGATCCAGGTTTGATTCCCGGCGAGGTAGGTCCCCGTACTTTTGCATAGGGAATCGTGCTGGACGATGTCACTGGTTGGCGGGTTTCATCAAGGATCACCCGTCAATCCCCCCCCCTCCTCGCGGCCAAGAATTCCGACGCTGTTACATACATCATGTTATCCCTCAACAGCGCTAAAGAACTCTATGTTAAATGATGAGCTAAATATCTTCGTTTCACTTAACTTTACTAGCTAGCCAGTAACAAATGTGGAACAGTGTGTTTTGTGATGCACCAACATGACATGTTGTACATAGAAATTTATCTTATCAATTACTTCAAGGGTAGGAGGTATGAGCTGATCCAAAAGGGGTTTTAATCGAAATCTATTTAATTTTCCGTTGTAGTAGATAGCTAAAAAAAACACTACAAGATAACACGACTCCAACAAAAATTTCACAATCGCCACCATAAACAAATTTAGTTAACTCTATAAAGACTTTATTCAAAAGTATCGGACTGGCATTCGGAAGGACCCTTATTTAATAGCCTGTTTCGGTTATCTTGACACTGGTATTCTATGTTTTTTAATTCGCTATGTGACAGCCTTAATTAATGCAATCGCAAAAAAAAAAAAACTTTATATTCGCGAAACTATTTTGCATCAACTGGTTTCAATGGAATATGTTCAACTCTGTATCTCTGCTTCGTGGATGGTGACAAGACATTGTTACTGATCAGCGTCTTGAGATTTTACCTGCGAAACACAGGCGCGTGGTGATGAAGTAACATCACTCTGAATAGCGCTGTCAAATGTGAGACGACTCAGTAGTAGGGCACGCTGCCAATAACCATGAAGCAAAGCTGTAGTTGGAAACGTAAGGCACTGAAACAATATGGTCGGAAACATAGAGGTAATATATAGTAGAGGGAGCATGACGTCACAAATGTGTGTCCAACATGGTCTCGAGAGTTTGGTGTTGTTTATTTATGTTTTCTCGTCGTAAAAATGCAGTCGTGTTGTTTGAAACTCATGGCGTGCTTTCCAGAATATATATTTAGTAATGTGGTGTCACCAAGATCTCGGTTCAAAACCTTATAGTAAGCATGTAGCTAATATTTACTTTTTACTAAAAACAGCTGGGTTAAGGAAAACAGCAACGTGGCAAACATTGTTTACATTTGTCATTCTGAAATGTCTACGCAATTATACTATGCGATAAAATGGTAGTATACTCTCCTTAGTTCATAAATTCATAAGGAACCAAAATAACCCAACATAGTTGTGATTACTAAGCAATTATTATCTTTTCTCACGATGTTATTTCAAACCTCCCGCGCATATTTCATTAAAGTCACGTGACATGTTGAACACACAATTTCGTATACAGCTGTATAGAGGATACTCCCTCTACCCTATAGTTACTCTAAGGTCGGAAACAAGTGCCGCTTAAATCAAGGGTCCCTACAGCCGTGGCCAATTCCTCCCCATGTTTCGGTGATTATGTCAAGTTATTAGCCACCCTCTCTTATGTCGACAAGTCTTATCTTACCTTACCTGAGTGTGTTGCTCAAGGTACGCTCCCATGTAAATGTTTAGGTTTCTTTAGGAAAACAAAGAATACAGTATATATAACTCAGTGGCGGCTCGAGTGTTGTTGCCAGGGAGGACACAAGTTGAAGAGAACTATATATGTTGTGCGCTAGTTGACGCTACAGCCATTGATACGCAGGTATGTAGGTGTCGCTTATTACTGACAGGGCACAACACAATAAGTAGAGATGATGGTATATCGCGAAAATGTTTTGTGCCAACATAGCCTTGAAAACACTGACACAACGTAGCTGTCTATAGACCAATAACGTGCATCAAATATTAAAATAGCGGTATTCTTATTGGCTTAGTCAAATAGGGCAGTAGCTTCGCATACAAGGAAAAGCCAATAATCTATTGATAAGCTGAACCTACGTTGAAGGCTAGCAAATAGTCACGTTTTCCCGCGATAAACCATCATCTCTAACAATAAGTTGTCAGACATTTCATGATCATTGGTACACGGCAGTGCGTGCACAGGAGTTTACAGTTCTCGGCAACTTGTGTCCTCCCTGCCAACAACCCTCGAGCCGCCACTGTTATAACTTCATTGTCTCACTGGTGATCACTAGTATCATACTCTACAACTGCGTCAACAATGAATTAACTAATCGTTGTGTACATAGCTGCAATCAATGCGATTGTTTCTTTGCCACGGGCAATAAATCATATTATTCGAGTCGAAGGCTAAACGAACGTGGATGTGTACTATGTTGTGTACCAATAGATAGGAGCTGCGAAATTCACGTTATTGTTTGATGACATACTAGACTTCACATACCTGGATCTACCTTAGTGAAATATGTGATTTCATTGGCCAGTAGCATCTATGTGATGACAGTTACGTGTGTTACGTCTTTACGGAGATTGGTCTCTCTACCGTGTAAGCATTCTCTGCGGCAAGTCACGACAATATCGGCCAGTGGGAGACGTCGAACGAGCCTATAGTCGCTTAGAGTCTAGTCAGCTGTCAGAAAATAACGCGAATTTCGCATCTCTCTAGTAATAGAGCAGTGAATATTATCCCTGGGGACCCCTGTTTTTCGCGAAAAGAAATTTGCCGCACTTTGTTTTGTTGCCTTACACGCACATCTGCAGTTCTGCTTCGTGTTCAGTGATTGGATACTTTATCTCGCACGAGCCTTGGGATTCTACAGGAAATCACAGACGTGTGGTGTTGCTGGAACGTTGTTGTAATTGGCTCAGTCAAATTACACGCATAGACACGCCGCCAATAACCATGAAGCATCATTGCAGATGTGCGCGTAAGTCACTGAAACAAACTGGGAAAATATTCTTCCTACTTAGCCTGATATTCTAAAAGCTTGTATAACGCTCAAAGTGTTTACTTCCGCCAAGGAGAACATCGATTTGTAGAGACGGGAAAAATTTGCGGGTTCATTGACCTGTAGGTAAGTTAGCCTGCACGAGTATCCGTGTACCAACCAAGCAAACAGCAGCTGCTCACTGGCCACTCCCTGACACAGTCATACCACACTACTGGGCATGCATTTACCTCCATTTTTGCTGTCGGCTCGGCTTCCTCCAAGAGGCGTAAAAAAAGGCAAGAGCCAGTTGCGAAATTGACAAAAATCTGCAGTTGTTTGAAATCTAGCTTGCGCGCAAATCAATACGCGAATTTTTCAGGTCTCTACCAATTTGTTGAAGCTTTAAGTATGTTAATACAGGTACTGTCTCATTAAGAGGCCCGCCTCGTTGCCATAAAATAACACTGCAGCGTGTTTGAAGAAAAAGTTTTACACCGAAAGTAATACACGTGTGTTCACGCCGTTTGTCTACGAAAAGAACACACACTTCAGACGACTGCCCTTAAGTACTTTTAAGACAGCACAAGTATTAGAAATCCCCTTTTAGGGCACGTCAAAATGGGTCAAAACGGGGTATTCAGGCTGCTATAGCGGAAAATATACTAGACGAATACATGTGAAACCACTTAAGGGTAGAGCATTGGACTTTAGTAAAGTGATTTCAAATAAAACAATAGGGTCACCACTTAAAGTCCCGTAGAAAATATGTTTTTTCGCGAAGACTGCACGCCTTAAGCGTAGAGGCAACGCACCGTTGTATGGCCCATACGACGTCGCCCTTAGCACCACACCTCACTCACACAAACACATGTGCCACTAGGTGGGCCCCTTAACATACACTTCATACCTACTCATATGTGGCACTGTCATTAAGATTACTATACAGAGGCTTCGCATACTAAAATTTAATTAGTAATGTAAATATGACGCCATTTCATTTCCCCAATTCAATGCTTTGTTCTGGAATCCCAATTTATATTTAAGCACACTAAAATACCTGCAAAACTCTGACAGTAAAATCATTGTTACTACTGAAAAAAAAATCTGGCTCTTTAGCTTGCTCTCAATTAATCTAGCGATCAACAAAGAAAATAAGAAAAAAGATTTTTGGTAATATTTTTTTTATGTATCATTATTGACAACATATGTACATTTATAATGAGGAAGTTAGTTTTTCTACGTAAAACGTTTAAAAAAACTTACACTTTCCTTTAACATACACATTACTGATGCACTTTTTAAATAGTAACGTAAACTTTGGTTTTTGTATTTCAAACAAATTCTAATGGTTTATATTTTAACAAAAAATTAGGTTGGCACAGCCACATTTCTGTTACTGTAAGGAAGGTGTTTTAAAGCATCCATGTTATCTGCTGCAACATATTTCTTAAAAGAAAACGTATCGCCCTAAGATATATGGTTGAAACATATGAAACAGTTTTCTTTTGTTTTTGAATGAACTTATCTCACACACACTGTTGTATTCCACACTAGCATCAGCACTGAGCGTAGCACCTACAACTGTAATCTGTTTAAAACATAGGTTATGTCAACACGCAGCTCATGCACTTGTGACGCATCACATCTGTAAAACAATTTTCGAAAGAGAACGTGGCAGTTTGTTTCTGTAGAAACACACAAAACTGCAACAAATAGTATGTTATTCACAAAGCATTTATTGTGTTTTACGTTGTACATTATTTTACAATGACCTTAAAATGCCAACTGATTTCATGTGAGTGCAGACATTGAACAGTTACGGGAATTTTTGTATTTTGTGGCTGGGCATCAGGAATATTTCATAATTGACAGAAGTAGAAAGTTGACAACCTGCAAGACAGAGGTGATGTATGTATTGCCTATATGTAAGGCGTACTCTCAACTAGCACCAACAACACGACAATCACCTACGCGTCGTACACTTGTTGGCAGTCAGTAACAATTATCAGCCACCTTTGACTCCAAAGTCAGTTTCGTACACATGCTATGTATGCCGTTCGTATGTATTTCTATGCCATTATATAGTATTCTGATGCACTTATTGTTATTCCAAAACTTCTGGATCAATAACTGTAAAAATAAAAAAGTTTGAGATATTTTGTTGAGTTTTATGTATTTGCCTGGATGATACATGAGATAAATGAAGTGTGTTTGCAAAGGTTAAGCAGCAAACTGTTAATTAAAAATCAATTCAGTATTTTGTATTCGTGTATACGCAATAGAAACATAACGAATTTCCCGTCCCCAACGAAAAGGCTCTAATTCAAATTTCCACTCTAAATAATATGTAATTATTTTTACTATCTCAAAAAATTGCTTACGCAAGATGATTATTTCGAAACGTAATTTTTCTTGCACATTTTCTTCCGAAAACCTAAAACGTGTTACCTGTAGACACGTATCACAATTTTATCTTTATTGATGTGCTGTAAAATATAACATTTATTATTATATGGCCACAGCCTAAAATTATCTTTACAGAAGTCATCAACGGAATGACTACGTGAAAGTGCAACGTTTCGCGCTTATACTTTAAGGAAATTTTACCAAACGTTTACATGGTTTCGGCGTAATAAATATTTACTAGAAGTAACATAATATTTTGCTGCCCGAATAAACAACTGAAAAAAACATACCTGACTTAGTTAACCTAACAAAATATGCATTTCAATTTGCCAAAGTAGTTATGCCTGACAGTAATATATTTGTTTGATGTAAATGTAAATATTTGTATATAAATATATAGATGCACGCTTTGTTGCGCTGTTCAAACCTTTATGTACGTGAAACTCTGTACTTTGTAATCTCATACTTCGAGAGCTATTCTGCCAGTTGTGTGACAATAAACATGATTATATTAATTTTGTAAATGTATTTATTGAAGAACTCATTCAGTTACACACAATCCCGATAAAAATATTACTCCACAGAAAATAATAGTACAGACTTAACATTTGATAGTAGACGTCTTCAAATAAATCATCCACTCTACGAGCCTTAAAATGAATGTGTCAATTAGCAACGTTTAGTCCTGGCCGTGGATACTAACCAGTGATCCTCAATGTGAAAGGTCCTGGGTTCGGTTCCTGGTGTTATCACGTGGTATTTAACGGATATCCACCGTCAAGAAAACATGTCGTTCTACTAACCAAACACTACACTTAGACAACAAAATAAAACATTAAAGTAACTTTGTTTAAGCAACATAAATATTTATTGCGTAGTCGAGCTTGGTACTTGTTGCTTTTATCCAACTATCTCTTTCCCATAGCGTAGAGGCATTGAAAGCAGTAAATGAATGTGGAAAATACAGTGCTAATGCTGACGCTTTCCGAGGTCTCGACCTTGCAGAATAGCTACAGGCAGGTTGTAACATTGAACGATTCAAGGATTGGAGATGGCTCACTATTTATATATTTATAAACACCTGGACAGTTTCAAGTGTATAGCAAAAAAGTTATCTATATAAACGGAATCCCTTACGAGGTAAACGGGCTACTTAATGGGGCACTGAACAAACAGCTGCTGCTCGAGAACATACTACTCTGGGACTTGGGTCAATGGACAGTTGAAACTTTGTTTCCCCATGTACATGAACGTTCATACGTCCACTTTAATTTATGGTTTTACATTTTACAGGCGAGCAGTTTTATAACTACATTGATCTTAATGCCATCGGTCTATACTTACGCTGTTTTTTATCGAATTATATTTTATAATTCTGAAAGAGACCATACGCCGTTAAATCGTCACATACAGTTGCTAAAATGGTTTTACTGCGTAACCTTACTATTGCAAAATATATATATAATATTTTATTTATTTACCTACTTAAAGAAATTTTATTAAAGTCGAAAACCAAGCCAAATGTTTGGCTTTGATAAAGTTAGGCTACATAGTTAATATATTTTTCCTCACATGTATTTGTTAGTTTTACAATAGGTACTGACTTTCAGAATTTAAAAAAAAATCGTAAAAACAAAGTAAGTAGGAACCCGTAACTCTAAAGGGTCATTCTACAAGGTGCACGAACTGCAATGTTGTGTCAGAAAAACTGCTGCATGTGTTCTCTTTAAATAATATCTCGTAAAATTACACTTGTTTCAGAGGAAAGATTCCTAGTACTTACTGGACATCACGCGCATCAAATATGATATGTCGGAGCTCATCGATGTAGCACAAAATTACCTTTCCACGCATATACAAATCCCAATAAGACATGAACAAGTTTATTTGTGCTAAGTTTGTGTATTTATAGCTTATAAGAAAGTATGCTGAAAACGTGTTTAGTATTTACAGTTTATTTGTAAATTAGTTGTAATTGACGTGTTGCTAATTCAACAGTAGAATTACACTTATTTAAATGAAATTAAAATTTTCATTTTACAGCCAGAATCCAAACAAGTCTATACAACGAAACCTGTATTACAGTAACAAGTTTGATGAATTCATTGCCTATTATTTGGCTCCATAGTTTAAAAGACATATCATTACATTTTCTATTATTTACTTTAGTTTTTATTATTTAGATATTTTACGTGTCCTCGAACAGCACAAGGCCTGTGTAGAGGAGCACGGGTGAAAGAGCGGAGGAGTAGGCGACTTCGTGTATCATTATAAAGTGCTTCAAACACGATTGGCTTTCACAAATGATTTTTAACATATTTAAATTTTTCTAGTACTCTAAATGATAATATTAAGCAACAGAAAAATAATTTCGTATTGTGTTGACTGACGTCAAAAGGGGTAAAAAGAAAAACCGTCGTTCCAGAAGTTGCGCTTGTTGTCTCATGGTTAGAATGATGGATTGACGACGCAAGGATCGTCGTTACAAGAATATTATAAAACTACTCATCACACACAACATGAGTGATGTTCACTTCGGAATTGCAATCAATGAACGTTACACATGGTGTATACATATTTCAGAAATGTTACCAAGTACTCATTAAAGAATATTTTCCAGCGGCAATAAATTGCGATTACTTTTTTTAATTTGCAATCCTCTCTAGGTATGAAATTCTTGGCATAGAATACTTTCAAAGATATAGGCATGTATAGTACACATTTGTAATTAACATTCCGTAAGGTCCCGACAGAAATTCGAAAAATGTTCAGTTAGTTGGAAGTATTACAAACGCGCAGTACTTAATTTACCTAAACAGCATTAAAGAAAATAAGTAAAACTGTTAAGTGATACAATGTTTACATCCAGGCTTAGAATTACAACAGTGGCCATGTATATTTTATCTGACGATATGTGTAATTTGATCATGCGTCTGATACAAATAGTGATTCAGTGTCCGGGTTATTGTACAAATATGACTTGTATAATTACCGTGAAGAATTCTAAAACTACTAAAATATTGCAGGTGTTAAAATATACTTACATTAGTGGAAACACTGCTGCCACGTACAGTATGTGTAAAATTACACAAAAATTATTATAGTGAACCCTAAAAGTTGTAATAGTTTACGTATATCTAGGGAAATTAAATAACATTTTTAATTTACACATGTGATAAACGAAATACACGTAGGTTATGTCATCTTATAAAGTAATATAGAAAGTTTTGACTGTCGCTATCCCTGGATATTGGCAGAGTGAAGTCGCACCTGTATGTTTTACTGTTGCATACATACTGTACACACTCTGCTCGGTAGTCTCTTTGGAATTTTTATGTTATGAAATGACAGAAGAAACCAATGAGGCTGAAATCAAATAATTAAATAGGGCCTTGAGTGAGAGATTTTGGTCAGCGCTTAACATCGAGGTCTTTAGCGCTGGTGAGGTTGACATGAGGTGAGTATGGAGCAGCGCCGGAATGAAATGGCGGGGGAACGGGAGATCCCCGAGAAAACCTGCCGACCAACGGCATCGTCCGGCACGATTCCCACATGCGAAAATCAGGGGACCGACTCCGCCGGGATTTGAACCCGGATTGCCTTGGTGGGAGGCGAGAGGTCTGACCACTCGGCCACCGCGACCCCAATAGGGCTTTGAAAACTGCTCACTTTATCATGACAAGCATGTGCACAAAGGTGCTATTCCTTTGTATGTATTACTGAGTAAAGTGGTAAGTAGACTGGTACTTAAAAGAAGTAGGTTATCGTTGTCAGTCTAAGTGCCTTCATTCCGGTTTACCAAGAAATTATCAAATCGCTCAGAGGTAGGTAGGAGACGTGGTGTAACATAAGCGTACCAAAATTAATAAAATTCAATATTTCGTTTGTCTGTCCTACATGCCGACGAATCGGGAAAAGCCACTGCTGCTTCTATGGGCGCGGACTACCGCAATTTTCATCATCATTATTTAATTTTTTATTTGTACTACATATTTTTTTCCTTATTGTAGACACAAAATTTGACTGAATTTGGCTCTTATGACATTTTTTTATCTCTCATAGTTTTCGCGAAATGGCTTGTTAAAGTCATATTTTGCGTGTTACCGTTTTAACGACCACACTAAAACCAACTGATATACCAAACTGAAAAAAATCACAGTGGATAAAGACATTGCAGGCTACAATGACATGCTCATAAAATTAAAGAATAAAAATTACTTGAATTTTTAAAATGCTGAAACTGAAAATAAAAATTTTAAAAATTCAATATATTTTTTAAAAATACAAAAAATTTTTATTTTTTAATTTTATGAGCATGCTATTGTGGCCTGCGATTTTTTCATTTACTGTGATTTTTTTCAGTTTGATATATCAGTTGGTTTTAGTGTGGTCGTTAAAACGGTAATATGCAAAATATGATTTTAACAAGCCATTACACGTAAACTATGAGAGATAAAAAAATTTCATAGGAGCCAAATTTAGTCACATTTTGTGTCAAAAATAAGAAAAAAATGTGTAGTACAAATAAAAACTAAAATATTGTTGATGAAAATTGCGGTAGACCGCGCCCATAACACGTCCCAGTACCCACCGTTTTCGTATAAAACGCACCCGAAGCTTACAATTGCAACTACGATGACTTGGTGGGTAAACAACTTTTCCTGAACCAGGATGTGAACACATGTAATTCTCCGACTTGTCCTTCAAAGTCATCTACAACCCTGGGTCATATATCATATATCTTCTTATCATGTCAGCCAGTGGCACGGGAACGGATTAGTGTGTGTGTGTATATATATATATATATATATATATATATATATATATATATAATTTGTACCCCCCTAAATATAATTATGTTACACAAATGCAGTTTATATATTAGATAAGAACTTGCTTCGTATTTGTATTGTAGTGACTGTACTGTAAAAATCAAAATATATCCTTCTGACTACGGTGAAAATTCACACCCACCACGGAACAAAATGAGGAATGGTAGAGGTTATAACTTATATTCAGGCCATCTTATGCATAAAGGAAGAACTGCTTTCAACGATTTTAGTGAAGTATCATTGCACATGCGTACGCAGTGTTAAATAGAAAATGGTGAAATGAACTATAGGCCACCTGCTCCACGTAACGTAAGCAGTACTCATGATAATAAATATAATAAACAAAATAAAATATTCATTCTCAATGTACGACAGAAACCTTAATATAGAGCGTGGGTTGTAAGTCACCATTGTTGCTCAAGCCTATTTTTCTGTTAATAGTCAATTAAGATTCAAGGTTCAGATGTCAATTATCTCAGATTTTTATTTACAATTAATGCAGTGCCCATATTACTTAAAGCATTGTTATGTACACAATAACTTAATTGGCGGATAAGAAACTTTGAGTGACCATGATATGATTGCTATTAGTCACAAAATGGCACTAATAAAAGAACTCATCGCTAATTATTTTGATGGAGGTTACTGTTGTGTAACTAGATTTATTCGGGGTTTAGTGACATAAAACTATTAAAACTACCGTGTTTAAAGAAGTATCATTATCGGGTATATTGCTAGCGTTATAACGCCCACAGAGATAAACCTTCAAAGGAAGTATCGTAATAAACTTTCACAAAACTTGACAAAACATAAATTACTATTCAATTTTATTTTAAACATTTAAAACACCTTAACAAAAATGGAATTATGACCGAAATAATCGTATTACACAAGAAAATTTAAATACTTTTTTACGCTCAATTATTTTTTATCATTGAATCTGTATCTTGTAAAGTTATCATTAATGCAAGAAGGCACAAACTTTCAATTAAAACCAAAACATGTGGTGTAAAGTTGCCGCAAAATTTAGCAAAGTAACCCATCGTTGTGAAACGTTGAACGTTGAATGTTTCAACAGTTAAAATTAACGGCTCACTTTACCCCGAATGACCTATAGATAAATGTGACACTGTGATAGTTTTAATTTAACTATCACTGTCGCTTGACTGAACGAACATGTGAATCAAAACACGTTTACTTCAGGTAGGAAGGAGGTTTATTGTTTTGAGAAACTAGAAATTATTGTGTGGTACTATTTTCGCATTACTTACCTTTTGATTTTATCATGAAGCCCTGTTAGTGCGCAGGGGCCGCGGTGGCCGAATGGTCAGACCATTCGCCTCCCACCAAGGCGATCCGGGTTTGATTCCCGGCGGGGTCTATCCCAGGATTGTCGCATGTGGGAATCGTGGCAGACGATGCCGCTGGCCGGCGAGTTTTCTCGGGGATCTCCCGTTTCCCCCGCAGTTTCATTCCGGTGCTGCCCCATACTCACGTCATGTCACCCTTCATCAGCGCTAAAGACCTTGATGTTGATCGGTGACCAACATCACTCTCTCACCTATTAGCGCGCACCGATTTTTTATTTATTTTTTTATTTTTACCGCTTACAAATACAATTTGGATTTGCTGGATTTTCTATAAACTTGTGACGTGGTAGTGTTACAACTGTGAAGTACGGAACACTGATCTGTTTGGAACATCTCGATTTATATGCAGAAAGGGTCTTATCTCTTGTTAATCTTCCTCTTCCATCTCTTGTCCACTCTTATCTCTTGTTAATCTTCCTCTTCCATCTCTTGTTCAGCTACCAAGATCATGTAACACGACTCATTATTTCCCTGCCTCCCTTCTTCGTTAGTTGCCTGCCTCACAACCACGCCCGACCACTGTGCCAGCTTGCAGCAAGTGTGCAGTGTCTTCGTACTTGAAAGATAACTCGAAATTATTCGCTGTAACAATGGGGGACAAAGCGGCAAAGTTTCTTGTTAGTAATGTCACTATCTCCCCATATTTTTTTTTTACTTTTTAGTTGTCTACTTATGAGAAAATACACACTAAAATAGTTGTAAAACAGTGTTTTTCAACGCCATTTTTATCCTTAAAAAATCATAACTTCAGGCTATTTAAAAAATAGAACTGTCTGATAATGCTTTAACTCCTGGATTATTCAATCAGAAATGATTTACATGGAGTAGTGTCGATGTGATCATTCAAGTCCGGACTGTCTGCACGACATGGTTTAAAGTTGCGTGACACATGCTCTTAAGGGGCAGTTTCGTGTAACCGGTCCTTGGAGGTATAACAATACTGAATTTCCAATAATATAGAACTTCAATATTTAATTCTATAGGCAAAAGTACTGACAATGGCACTCATCTGTTCATTTACAGGCCCACAGATACATTCAGGAATAACTTTCATCCGAACAGCATACTTCAGTAGTTTAACATTTTTACTCATAACCTAGTAGGTAATTTAAAAAAAACTCAATCTTCAACAAAAGTTCAAATGTGTCGACTTGGGCACAAACTACGTTAAAAAAATATTTCACATGAACATATTCAGGTATTACTACTGGGTTCCCTAACTTCCATGTTCCTGGGGTAGCAAGGATCAATTATCTCTGGAAGGAGACTTTCCATGTAAAAATGAGTCAGTTTCTTAATCACTTTTTCTTCACACAAAGTGTCGTTTTTTTTCTCAATCTTTTGGACTAGTGATCTACTTGGTTTCCAGAGAACAAAATAGCAATACTTTCGATTTGTAATATGCATTTGCCCCTGTACTTGGTACATGTACACATGTTCTTCCTTTAAAATCATTTTTCCGTCTGCAATGTTACAAAATGTAACTTTCTTCTCTTTGACTGCTTCTTCTGATGTTAGCTTTGAGGCTCCAGCAGGACATTTTTAACTTCAAGAATTCCATCAACTCCAACAAGACCATCAGGCGATGCCGCGAGCCATGGGCAATCCTGAGCGACAAATAAGCCACATCGAGCTACATTCTCACCTCTGTTAACTTTAAAATCCTCAATAGCATTTCTTTCATTTTCCAAACCATATCTCGTGGCCGCTGTCCCAGAAAACTTGCTGTACAAAATATTTACAACAGACTTAGCTCGTATGGCGGATGTCTTCATTTTACAAATTGTACCAAAGTGAGATGCTGTCAGTCGCTTGAGGCGCTCCACTTTCCAAAGAAGAGAATCACTTTGACACTTGGTAGCAATTTGAATATCATCTCGGTCTTTATCTGTTAGATGCAGGCGGGCAAGAAACTCCGCGGTCTTTTTTGCATAGACGTCTGGCTCCATGTCGGGCAATCCTACTTCAACACAGCCATACTCGCTGTCAGGACCTCACATCTGTAACTTCATGCGCTTCAATTGTTGTGGGTTGTCTATTCTCCTGCGCTTTCTTTTCTCGACTGAACGTTCCCTACGCTGTATGTGAGCTTTAGTAATATTTCCAGGACTGTGATTTGTTAACCCTTTATGAACAAATTACTGTGTTTGAGGGCCCGAGTTGTAAGCCATTACAAACTAGTCACTTCTGGTATGATAACCTCCTCACAAAAAAAATTTACTCGCTTACTAGAAATGTACTTGCAGACAACATTAGCTATTGAAAGACTCTGCTGCATTGGTATTGACATTGTGTAAAATACTTACAGCATGATGTGCAACAATATTTCGAGCTGTTATTATTTCTTGCCACATCCCTGCTTTCTTTAGAGATGGTACGAGGTTTTCTTCTTTCTCCTTCGAACCACTGCAGAAGTAACCTCTTGACTCGCATCCTGTATGCTCACCAAATACGTGGTATGGTCCATTATAAATATCACGTTTCAGTTCTTCTATTTTTTTTGTCAGTTGGTAAATCATTTTGAGCATGCCTGTGATGAATAGCGCCAGTCACTGCCGATCGAAGATGAAGTTGTCTGTCAGATACTGCCTTTCGCAGAACAGGAGAAACGGGACCATTTTCATTTTTTGTCTTTTGTGCGATACCGCGAATCCTTCGAAGATACTTTAGCAGTATGTGATTACTACAATCAATTTTAGTGATAGTAACGTTTGGACCATATGGCTGAGCTTTCACCAACTTATTCATTATACTGCTGTCACCATCTCCTGAAATACGATATATTTTATATAAAAATTATAGCTTTCAAAACACAAAAAAAAAGGTAAATTTTTGTTTCAATCTGAATTTATAAAAAAGTTAAAATAACAATGGCTACTAAAACAATGTGTTTGCACAGTACAATGAAAACTATCACATGTTGAGATAAACTATTATCACAGAATAAAAATTGCAACTTTTATTTTAAGAGTTGGTTTCTCTAGTTATATTGAAAAACTAATAAATCCTATAAAATTTTATCAATATAAGTTCCCTACTAATTTACTTTACGGTCGTTCAAGTATGAGAAAACAATAATTTTATATTTTCACGAAACAAAGTTTGTGTTGTAGACGTTCCTCAGAGTAATTTTTTCTCTTATAAATATTGTTATATCTACCTTAGTTTTCCTGAAACAGCCCATAGAAGTCAAAATATGCTTGTGCATGTTAGCCACAAAAACCAAATAACTAAATACAATTAAATAATTTACAGTGTAAGTACAGTCGGCAAATTATAAAATGTCGCCTCTCTACAGGCCAGAATTCTAAGTCCCACTTCGGGTATCTTCGGCAGCGTACAATAATACACATCGGCTAATAACGGATCTGAATTAGTATCCAGGCCTAAGGGAAAGTGACATGATGCACGTTATATTTCAACTAGTCTTCGCTTTGGAAGTGTTCCTGTTGTATGACAGAGCTTGATGTCTTTATACGGAGCATGGTTAGTCAATCGAATCATAGAACGGTTTAACAGTGACCTTTATAGCACGTACACATTATATATATATATATATATATATATATATAATGTGCACGTGCTAAAATATATATATATAATGAATGATATAATGCTGCCAAGTGTCTGAATTCGTAATACTGCGGAGTGGTCCAGTTTTAAGAAGATATTTCTCTCATTTACACAATTCTACGTATACAGAAATTGTTTTCAAGACATTCAGATATCGACCTTTCTTTATTGCCCACCTAGATCAAATTTCTAACCAATCGATGATGTTTGGGCAATGTTGAAACGCACAGTGACAAGAATGTGGTCAGTCCCGCCACCAAACTCACAAGACGCTCTTTAGAACGTAATTATTAAAGTTTGGGAGGAACTTTCTAGGAGTGAGGGCAACTTTAGATGCCTAGTAGACTATGCCAAGGCGCTTCACTGAAGTAATTGAATATAATCATACAATGGACCCTATACTTAATACCCTAGAACGTAATCGGTTTTTTAGGACTGCCCAATTTTTTTTGTTTTAATGATATTTGGTTTAAATAACAACTTTTGTGCTAAAAGAAAAAATAAAATCAAGTATTTATATCGGGTTTAAGCCTATGTTCCACTGGGAAGTTCATGCATTGTTTTAAACACTAGGTTACGACATTAATGAAATTTGTAGCCATAAGAACGCAAACATATGATATTTTAAGATATCGCATGATGGTTGCACAGCAGTAAAATTTGTAACCAAATATGTTTAATACACGATAGAAGTAGTATCTCCTGACGGTTATTGTTTACTAAACGTCGAAAACTGAGTTATTGGATAACTATAATATAAAGTAATAACTATGGTTTTAATATCGATAAGAATACACATTTTAATTCGCATTTTTAAATTGTATACATAAAAATTATTTAATGTGATTTATGTATCGTAGGTGGACGAGGTTTAATGTTTCATTCACACTCAGTAAGAAAGGAAAACGCCTTAATATAGAAATATCCCACATACCAAAATTAAAATATTTATTTCAAAATATACATGACGCTATATTGTGCTCTGCAATTTTACATTGTATTTTCCAATTACATAGACATATGCATATGTTTCTGCGTGATATGAAAACATACGTACTGGAAGTGAAGGTGACTTTCTCTGTCCATAATACTGACTCATTTATGTAAAAACTCTCACTATAATAAGCGAGTGTTAGTCCATTAAATCTACTTATACATATTTCGAAGCAAATACGTATTTCTTTCAGTAGAACTGAATTCCTTTTTTGTTATTTAGCAGTCATTAAAACCGATGCGTGTCTCGTCAAATTATTGTATGAAAGTATCTCAAATCTCCTGCTAAATCAATAGTATGTTATAAATAACCTAATATGAGCTGAAAATAGCGGCCCACGCAAATATATTTTATTGTTAAAAGGTTTTACATTATATGTTTTCAAAATTAAATTGTTTTTACACTCATCTGTTCCTATTCAGGGGATTTAAAACAAAATATTTTGCAATATTTATATGTATTACTTAAAATACTTCATGATTTAAATGGCCGTGTTAGTCAACAGCCAAAAATATGGGAAATAGAGCTTACACATGAATGCCGACGTTTTATTTGTTCATGCCAACACTTCATTGCTGTCCATCTACAATCTAACCTTTGCCTTAGGTCCTTTAGAGGCATCTATTACTGTTTGATTTATCAAAATATCTGATAGTTATAAATACACGTCTTTAAATCTGCGGTGCGCGTATGTCGAATTTTAACTCTGCATTTTACCTTACAGGTAATGAGCGCCTTAAAATTGCAAACACATGGAATTTCGCCAATAACTTTGAAAATATTAGACTATATGGAATTTAATAAACATGTTTTGTAATCAAATAAATGTAACTAGATATTGACTACGAAATAAATACACTACATACTTAATAATTTTACCAAAGAATTTGAACTTGCTTCACTGAGTCCAGTCTGATATTGAGTTTTCTGCAAGCCAAATAAGCGGGATCGTCACTGGAAGCTTTATCAGTTTCTTTAGAAAACGAGTTGTAGACCTATTAGTAGGCAAGAAGATGACATAACATTTTTTATCTGATAGCAGTACTGTGTTTTATCAACTTGAACACGAAAATTTACTGTCTCCCCAATAAGGAATAAAATATTTATTCTCGTTTCTAAACTGTAATATTAAATAAATTATATTAAATCAACTTACAAATACTCAAGTCAATTCGTTTATAGAAGTTTCTAATTGCAATAAAAACAGTTATAACACTCAATAAAATATTTATTCCACGTATTTTGCAGTACTGTCCCACATAATGCAATAAATGTAATATTATAAATGTTTAACATATTCACACAACAATTTCACAAGAAGGGCAAACTGAAATGAAGGCGACAAATAACATTATATCCACATGAGTCAGCAGACTTAAATATTCAAGGAATGCTATGATGTCTACAACCCCGCAAATTTACAAATTTTACTTCGAAACGTTTGGTATGCTCTAGAATTAGTAGTTTATTTAAATTCATTTATTTGCTTATGAATGTTTCAATCGGTACATACAAAAGTATTCTGTTAGTGTTAGCGCGACAATGTGTAAGAAGGTGGGCGACGGCGCTGGAAATCCATTACGTACGAGATCCATGCGCGCTTATCTCCCGCAGATTAGGTTAGCAGTGTGGCAGCCGCAACAGCAACGATACTGGCACCGCAAACGGCGTACTATCACTTCCATTTTGAACCTTCCTTCCTAACACGAGCCTTGCGAAGGAAGAGGAAGGATGGCGGCGGCACCTTACGGGCGTGTTCTAACACCGTACAATGCTTTAGTAAACCCTCCTAGACATCAAGACTTTAAGCGAAGACACTATCATTACGCGACGAAAGGGAAAGAGTCGCTCTACAGGTCTATAATATTCAGAATATCGTGAAAATGATTACTCTTACATAAAAATCAGCGTCATAAGTCCCGATTAGGTCACTTTCACAGTCAAAAAAAATTCTTGTTAGGAACGATAACAGTTAATGGCAAAGTTATATACCTGTACTATGATCCTTAAATACTTTTCGTAGCCTAACCGCGTGACAACATCTTGAATGGTTTTCGAATGAAATCAGGTTTGTTAAATGTCTGCGCACCTCTTCACGATTCTAGTAGACGGTGCCCTTAAGAAAAAAATGTCATCGATTTCTATAATTTATTGGTGTCGAAAACGATATTTAATTTATGAATCGAAAACACATTTCACCATTAATATTTTTTTCTTAATTCAACCTTTTGGGATAGAATTTGGCAATCATGAAATAGTATTTTGGATATTTTCGTAAGCAGCATAACCCTGAACCCAGAATCACTTAGATATTTCGAATGGTTCAACAGAAATAAAGTAATAAGCGAAAACATTTTTCGCATTTCCACACCTTAAAGTATCGAATTCCAAAACGTCTTGAAATTCCATCTTAGATATTTGCATAAGTATCCAAGTGACGAAAATATTAAAAATGTAGCCCATTCGGTTCCATCTACATAAACGATTCATATAAACCACGTTTTCTTCCTTTCCGTCTCATGGGAGTCGAATTTAGAAAAGTCCTGAAACTACTTTACGGGTATTTACGTAATAATCATTTTTAAGCAAAAACCAATTTTACATCTTGAAGAGTTTGCTAGATACGGAGGAATAATCGAAAACACATTTCACGTATTTTCTTCCACTTAATAGTCGAGCAGAGATTATGGGTTTGGTAGCCAGGTATAAATATCATTGAAGGATTATTAAAATTTATAAATTATATTTTCAGTTTATATAGATTGTTTTCAAACACGTACAGTATTAGTATTTTATTTTAACGTTTGATTTCTTTCTCGAACGTCTTCGCGCACACCAGTATAACTTTATGTTTGTAGATAATAATAAAATTAGATTAAATTGCTAGTCTAATAATACGTATTCAGAGATATTAATAAGTGAATTCAGTAAATTCCAAAATATATAGTTGAATTATGTACATTATTGCACAAATTTAATAAAAATTTGCGTGCAAATTCAAATGTTCAAATGTTTGCAAAATAGTTAGGTAATTACGTAGTCGGTGATTTCAGTGCATGTAGAATATCGGGAGTGATCGGTTGCTCGAGCATTTTTTTCTGGTTCTGTTGTTAGTTCCCGTCACAAGTACACTCACAAAATTATTACTTATTAAATTGAAGTAAATACATTTGGACACAAATGCTGTATACATGAATAATTTTAAGATTTTTTTTTAAGTTCATGGTGTAAAATTATAAATCATACCTTTAAATATGGTAAGATATCTGCCCACTGTATAATTGTATGTTTGGGTTTGAAATTTTTTTTAAATACCACCATCTTTTACCTAGAAACTAAACTTTTTACGGGGGATGACCCCTAGGCCCCCTCTTCTCCTTACGAACCCGGTGTCAAAACAGTTATGTAAACAACCCCCCTCTTTTTTAAACAAAATTATTTATTTCCACGACCCCTTGTACCCCCTCCCCCAAATCAAATACGTTCCAGTGCCCCTGATGTCTGATGTCAGCAATACCCTGGTATAGTTTAGCTACATTTTTCTGAAACACGTTATGAAAAAGCATATGCATATATGTGGGTATATATACACATATACTCACAGACACGATATACACATACTGTGACGAAAAAAATATTTAGAGCAGTGTAGTTCACAGAGAAATAGTTAGCTAAGTAATACATGTGGTGTGTGCTTGTGTTCCAGTGCTGAACATGAACCCCAGCGTGATACGTCAGTGGCTGCGAGGCGGCGAGCTGGACAAGTTGCAGCAGGTAGTTCTCGAAGGTCAAGGTCACAAGCTGGTTGGAGAGTATTCTCCTGACCCCAAGGTCAGGGCGTACCTCAAGACTGTGCCCACTATCATGGTGAGCATTGACGCCAACCTGAAACATATCATCCTAGATAATATAACAAGGCAGATAAAGGACGGACACTAGGATAGGCGCTGTTAAGAGCCTGTGTCACACAACTTTAACTCATGTCGTGCAGACAGTCCGGACTTGAACGATCACATTTACACTATCCCATGTAAATCATTTTGTTTGAATAATCCAGGAGTTAAAGCGTTAACAGACAGTTCCATTTTTTAATTTGTCTGAAATGATGATTATTTAATGATAAAAATGGCATTGAAAAACACTGTTTTGCGACTATTTTAGTGTGCATTTTCTCATAAGTCGAGTACTCCAAACTAAAAAATTTTTTATGGGGAGGTAGGGACATTATTAACAAGAAACTTTGCCGCTTTGTCCCCCATTGTTACAGCTAATAATTTAGAGTAATCTTTCAAGCACGAAGACGCTGCACACCTGCTGCAAGCTGGCACAGTGGTCGGGCGTGGTTGTGAGGCAGGCAGCTAACGAAGAAGGGAGGCAGGGAAATGACGATGAGTCGTATTACATGATCTTGGTAGCTGGACAAGAGATGGAAGAGGAAGATTAACAAGAGATAAGAGCCTTTCTGCATGTAAATCGAGATGTTCCAAACAGTTCAACGTTCAGTACTTCACAGTTGTAACACTACCACGTCACAAGTTTATAGAAAATCCAGCAAATCCAAATTGTATTTGTAAGCGGTATAAATAAAAAAAAAATCGGCGCGCGCTAATAGGTGAGAGAGTGATTTTGGTCACCGATCAACATCAAGGTCTTTAGCGCTGATGAAGGGTGACATGACGTGAGTATGGAGCAGCACCGGAATGAAACTGCGGGGGAAACGGGAGATCCCCGAGAAAACTCGCCGGCCAGCGGCATCGTTCGGCACGATTCCCACATGCGAAAATCCTGGGATAGACCCCGCCGGGAATCAAACCCGGATCGCCTTGGTGCGAGGCGAATGGTCTGACCATTCGGCCACCGCGGCCCTTGCGCACTAACAGGGCTTCACGATAAAAGCAGAAGGTAAGTAATGCGAAAATAGTACCACACAATAATTTCTAGTTTCTCAAAACAATAAACCTTCTTCCTACCTGAAGTAAACATATTTTGGTTCACATTTTCGTACAGTCAAGCGACATTGATAATTAAATTTAAATTATCACAGTGTCACACTTATCTATAGGTCATTCGGGAAAAGTGAGCCGTTAATTTTAACAGTTAAAAAATGTCACCAGTAGTTACTGCATGCAATTCAACGTTAAAGCCCAATACACACGGTAATCATTTGTAAACAAGAAGGTGAACACCTTCTGGTTCAAGGCGACTTGCATCGTGTGAATGGCCGACTTGTATGCAAGTTGCGTGCATTCTAGCTAGAATCATTTAGAGGCACCTTCCCGTGCAAGTCGTTTGTTTATATTTTCATGTGGCTCGTTTACATACGTTAATATATTCTAAATAGTATTTATTTGAGAGTAGAACACAGATTGAAGCCTCGTATAGGCACAAAACTTTATTTTTAGTTTATATCCTGTATATAACTGATGTCTCTTATAATTAAAAATTACAAATTCCGTATCATTGCTGTTTTTTATGGTAAGAAAAATCACAAAATTAGAAAAATAATATAAAAAACAAAAAAGGCCTTGTATTTCTAACTCTATTTGGCATAAAGGCACATTCAAGCTATTACGCAAATACTGCCGTGTGTACGGTACGTTCATGAAGTATGTATACAAGGAAGTGTAAACTTTCTTGTTCTCCTTTACGTGATCACCTTGGTGTACAAAAAAGAGGCTCTTGTGTATTGGGCTTAACTAGAGTCCCCTTACTGCTTGTATGGTTGCCAGTGAAATTACACAATATAGTTTCGTGTGTTTTCCTATTTAAATACAACAAAACAGAAACAAAATCAACCAAAATCGACATAATTACATTTTATTTAATTCATAAAACTTTTTTGTTAAACTGTGTTGGTCCATTCCAACTGCACAATTAATCTCACGTACGCAAAAATCAAGTGACGTATCCGGATAGATTAGACATGCACCCTCTAAAGGCCCGAAGGAGCCGCGGTGGCCGAGAGGTTAGACCATTCGCCTCCCACCAAGGTGATCCGGGCTCGATTCCCGGCGGGGTCTGTCCCTGGATTTTCGCACGTGGGATTCGTGTCGGACGATGCCGCTGGCCGGTGGGTTTTCTCTGGGATCTCCTGTTTCCCCCGCCAATTAATTCCGGCGCTGCTCCATACTCACTTCATGTCCCCCCTCACAAGCGCTAAAGACCTCGATGTTAAGAGCTGACCAAAATACATCTATCACATCTACAGGCCCGGCTACAACTGAGGTCACGTTAAACGCTAAACGCAATGCGTTACAGTAACGATACCGGCACATCTACAACTGACGTCAATAGTCGAAAATGTGGCGTTACAAAAACCAATGAAATACCAGAACGAGAAACGGGATATTTTCTTCCTTGCTACGTAAATGTTGTACGTTACTGTTGGTCATTCTAAACAGGTTAGCTGTTATTTTGTGTTTATTTACGCCCGTTTACGCTAATAATTACGCTCGGAATCACTAATGATTCTTGCTGATGTGTAGGATATTCTGAAATATTTAAATGCTTGAACAAATGAAATCCTGTAAGTGTGAAACACCATTAAAAGATGATCCCGTAATGTTTTTTTTATTCCGTAACATTTAATTAGCAGACGTTTCAGTTACTTAATGGTTACGATTCACAGATTTCTCCAGCTGACGAAGAAGTATGCGAATTACAGATCCATTCCAGCCTCGTGACAAACGAAACCGATTGTTTCGACGTGACAGGTAGACATAGTGTATATATTACATTTTTCTTTGCGAAATTGAAAACAATCTCTAATCATAGGTCATTTGGATGTACAGTAGAGAATTGAGACATTATAAAGAACAGCGAAAAGGTATCATGTTCACATTGTCAGTGACATGCAACAAGTGCAACAGGGGCGTCATTTAAGGGGGCAGGAGAGGGGGACAAACGCCCCCCTCCTGCATTTAGAATCTTAAGTGTATAAAACCTATTAGCTGTATTTTGTTAATTAAATAATGCTAACTTAAACACATAAAACTGAATTTTTATTATTTAAGTTTCTAATTTATACATACCTAACTAATAAACAAGATGCCACAAGGTCACTGTCACCGAAAAAAAATCTGCCCCCCCCCCCAAGAAAAACCTGAAATGACGCTCCTGATGTGAAACTCGAAATTTAGTTTATTAATAGACGCTTATAGCAAGCAAATAATGGATGTAAACACTGCAGCTGTTTCTGGAGCTATGTGTATTGGAATAGGATTTAGGCAACTTGAGGAACTTACATCCAGCCTCAACATCCCATCAATGTCTCAAAATACATATGCAAACTTGCAAAGTACCGTGACAGAGTATGTGAAGGTTGGGAAGAAACACCATTGACAAAGATAACTAAAGCTGCAAAGGAAGAGGCGGAACTTGCTATTGCCAGAGGTGATGTCGGAGAGGATGGTATACCTAGAATTCCTGTTGTTGCAGATGGACAGTGGGCGAAAAGAGTTTACCGAACTGGAAACTATAGCTCTTTGTCAGGTGTGGTTGCAATTGTTGTGTTTTGTACAAGGAAAGTTCTTTTCATATGTGTGAGAAATAGGTAACACAGAATCAAAACCACATGCATGTCACAAGAATTGGGATGGCAGTGCTAGTAGCATGGAATCTGATATTGTGACTGAAGGATTTAAAAATAGCGTACAGAGGTATGGCCTCAAATATAGCACACTAATCGCTGATGATGATAGCAGCGTGTACAGCAGAATTCATTCTGCACGACCTTATGATGACATCGCAGTTGAAAAAGTTGGAAGTCGCAATCACATATTAAGGAATTATGGCAACAAACTGAAATGTATTGCATCCAACAATAAGTTAAAACACATTAAACTGAGACAAGCTGTTGGAAACAGTATAGTAATAATGAGAACTGCTGTTGTCAGTGCTGCTCGTCTTGGAGAGAAATGGAAAAAATCACAGAAAATGAGAAGATTTTGAGCTTGCCTAAGGATGCAGCTAATGTACCAAAGCACATTTTTGGTGATCATTCCAATTGTTTATCCTACTTTAGTGAAGATGAAAATAACGTGATGAAAAGAACTGGCTGCCACACACAAATGATCAAGAGTGGTTAGTATGCAGTACTAGAAGACGTTCAGAATCAATGTATTCTTTGTAATGCTAGGAGTCTCTTGAAAGATATCGACAGTAATAGTGTAGAACAATTTAACTCTGTTGTGGTTAAGTTCATGGGAGCAAAACGAGTGAATTATATCTTCTAGAGGTCATATTCAGCAAGAACTCATCCTGCAGCAGTGTCTCTTAACTCTATGACTCCACTATCTAAACTTTTCTCAACTCTTGGGCCAGCGAGACAGACACAAATTCATTCTCACACCAATCACGGGAATCGAACCCGGGACATTTCGTGTCACAGGCCGACTCTCAACCAACTATGTTCTGTGCTACAGAGTGCTGTGTTGCACGTAGTTCGCTGTAGAATAGTTTGTACTCTGTCTAAGGGTCCTAATATTTTTATCACAAGAAATTCAATTGTTGTGTACGCGGATTTCATATTACAGTGATGTCTCTCTCTGTCAATGTTCCCTCTAATTTTTCATTTAAAAGTTGTTGGAAGAGAGACAATATCCCTAGCGTTGGCTCAGAGCCAGCGCGCGGGCCTGTCACCTAGCGGACTGGGGTTTGGTCACCGTCGGGGACACCCAGATTTTCCAATGTGGCTTTTCTGCCAAACGAAGCAACTGCCCGGTGGATTTTCTCGGGGTTCTCCTGTTTTCCTCACCCTTTCATTCCGACGCTGCTCTATCAGCATTTCATACATCGTCACTCATTTTTCTGGCTGGCCTCTAGCGACAGGATAGTTTCTCAGGTAGATCAGCCGGCTAATACCGGGGTCTGCCTCCTCACATCGCATTGCAGACCCTGCCTCAGGCGGGAACTGTAAATTAGATTATAATTTAAATTTTTCTTGTGTGCCATAGGCGCAGTTCCTTTTTAATTTATTATTCTAAAACATCAACTCGAAGTTGTATGCGTTTGATAAACAGAATGTCATTTATAAAAGGAAATAATCTTAACAATCAATTTAAAATTGTTAAATCATTGCTGTCCTTGTATATACACGACCTAATAAACTATGTAAATGATATTTTCTTGATTGTTACACATTGTACTGCATTGTAACAAATACATACACATATTCACGAAGCGTTACAGGTAGGCGTATACACATATTACGAATGAACACTTATAAAATGGCTAGCCTAAGTTAGCAAGTATTCTGTTAGTTCTCTGGGCACTTGAGCAATCAATACTCTTCATTCTTATCACACTCGTCTCACATTACGCAGCCTCGCCATCCTGTCGACTGTTTGACATCCCTTCCCGGCAATGATGCATGAAGGTCACTCTTTCTCCCTTGTCTTGCCTTATATTATGTTCGCCTCCCTCCACAAACCACTTTACTCCACCTCTTCCTTATCTGAAGATTCGCTCATCACGCATGCACCCACCCACTGCCGCGAGATTATCGGAAAGGTGACATGGCCTCTTAAGATGGATGCGAGTATTTGCTGTAAATCGAACAGGAAACCCGACTATTTACCGAGAACTCGCGAAGTATATGACAGTTGTCAGCTACTGCTCATGAACTTGTAGAGTATAAAACATGATTTTAAACATTTAAAAAAACAGTTTAATCGGTCAAAACTGTACCAATACTGTATTGCAAGCTAGCTTAGGTTGTCTTGTGTGCTCTTCTTAGGATAAAATATGAATATGAAGAATCGAGATAAAAAAAGTGCCAAGTTAGTTCTACTAACAAATTTAACATTTTTAAGAGCTTGGGTCGAGAAGAAAAGTGTTTCGTAGATTCATAAACAAAAACTATACGTTCCGTTTTTTGCTCATACGCCGCCTATTCGAACACATCATTCAATTTCGAGTATACCCAGTGAAGAGCTATACGTTAGTTTGGGCGCAGGTATGCTGAACTTGTGGATATAGGACTGCTTTGTACGGTTTTGTTTGACAATGACAGATTAACGAGAACATTGCAATAATCACGCAAATTGACCACGTTATAATTAAAGATTATGGTTTATCATGGGAAAACTTGACTATTTCCTGGGTTTCAATGCACCAATAAGATTGCTGACTGTTACCCTATTTGACTGAGCCAATAAGAATACCGCTAGTGTAATATTTGATGCCTGTTATTGGTCTGCAGACAGCTGCGTTGTGTCAGATGTACATCACCCAATAATATGTGTTGTAATAACTACAGTGATTTCAAGGGTATGTTGCCACAAAACATTTTCGCAATATACCATCATCTCTAGTTATAATACATTTCACTTCATGTCCAGGTGTGTGTGAATTCTTTTTCGCTATCCCTAAAGAACAAGTTTTTTCCAGTTATAAATTTATAACTGCTTCTATATATCTCTGTAAGCAATTGTCCGTCCACAGAATATTGGTAGTGTTCTTCATAGGTAGCCTCACCTATTTTGGATGTTTTGTTTTGTGTCTCATGAACAAATTTTACTAATATTTTCAATATTTCTTTACAGCTTCTGTAAACGTTATTAAGTACACGTGTTGTGTAATAAAACCTAGTAGCAAAATTTTGTCTGAAATATTCACTATGAGTAGTAAATTTAAAGTTTAAAGTGGAGCTCTTAGACACTCTTTAAAAACTCACGAAATGTATTGCATTTGTGAAAACGTTTGTTTGGCAGTTATTTTTTTATACAATGGTATAGTGCAGAAGTTTGTTGACTTAACGGATTTAGTTAACAAAATTTGTTTTCAAAATTACAAAGCGAACGATATTAAAAAAAAAAAAAAAAACAGTATCATAAACGAAGGCCGACCTATGCGCACGGCTGCATATTTGGCTCTGAAGGGAGGTACGAGCTTGGAGATTGTTACGTGTCTTGTAAACTTTAGAATCTGGACATTTAAGTAATGTTTTGATCGCATTGTGCACGTTTGCATCATCTGTAAATCACTTCTCACCAATATGGCCTCTAATTGTTCAGACAAATGATATTCGGATGGAGCCAAGTTCAAACCATAAAATGTGACGGTGGAAATAACACAAAACCATTCTTGTGTGTGTTTGCGTACTTTCGAGCGGCAGGCGACCTTTCGTAATAGTTGTACAGGGGTAAAGAGGAAGAATTTGACAAAGGCAAGTACTGAGGAGTTTGTCCATAATTCACCTGTACTAATTTAAGTAGAGCTCGTAAAATCTAAATCTAGATTTCCGAAACGGTAATCGACACGAGAGTCTAATCGATACTCTGTATCTCTTTATCACTACTCTAGTTCGCTTTGTTGCTTCACTACCGCCAGTGAAGAATGATTCATGGCGTGATTGTTGTTAAAAGATCTTACTCGAATATTGTGAGGTTCTATTATTACTGATTGAAAACACCGGCAACTATTTCCTTCGATATTTCAGAGACTCTGACGTTGTTTCGTCAGTCGTACGGGAGATGATACACTATTGGCTATTGTGTGTTGTTATTCCAAAGCCTCGCGCTTAGGTTCTTCCTCACAATCAAGGTGCGCACTATTTCGTCTCTCGATTATGGTGACGTGGCGTCCACAGCAGCAGTAATTAAATTCGCGGATTGTCGCTAATGCGTGCTGTGATTCCGTGGCCCAACCAAGCTTCGTGGAAGCCTCGGCAATAGTTCAGGTTTATCCGCGGCGTGACCCACGCCACCTTCACACTTCGTGGTGGTTTTGACGAGAGTCCCCTTAACTTTCTACTCCGCGCCTATGTATCTAACTGTCCTCGAAGCGACCCCCGTCAACTCCTAACCAATCGCGGCTCTCTTTGGTGGTTGGCCGTAACAAACCCGGACTTTCCTTCGTATCATTTAACTATGTGTTTTCCAAATCCGCACAGATGAACATTAATATGCATTCGAACTTATTTACAATCTAATGATTTATAACAAAATTAATATTAAATGGCACACCAGGGTTAAGAGGGAAGGGGGGGTTGGCGTAGCCATGCCTGTCTGTGACCTAGTTTCCAGTCCCTGAGCTATGTCTCCCATGCTGTCTCAAGGTTGCTGACTAGTTTTTACAGCTTGGTTTCAAAATTTATCTTCCCTGCTGTGTTAAGTGTTAACAGGTCGTGACACAGTTCAACACTCCTCTACGAACTCTGCGCCTCTCGTCTGTATGCAAAACTAAATTACATGTAAATTGTATTAAACAAATGTTTGAAATTAAGTCACATTAAACAAACAATCCTGATTACGACACAACTTCAACCGACTCTCTACGGCCATCCTTACCTAAATTACGGCATTTACAATGTGCGTGCTATTGATCCACTTTTAAGGGCTAAATGGCGCGTTACATTGTGAAGAAATGATAACTTCAGGTAGTAACGATTACTTCTGGAGAAAAATATAGGTACACTTGTTAGTCGTAATATTGCATAGTATCGTGCCAGCGTTGTGTGTTGCTCCATTCTGCCAAAATTCAGAGTGTTTGGCCTCGTATATCCTCCGAGTACAGTGGTCACTAGAATGTAGCTCTAAGATACAACCTTGGCTTCCTTTACTGTAACACTCTTATGGTTTATCATACTACAGTTGGGTTTATCATATGTACTCATGTTTCACAATTGGTGACGACAGTTTACAGTTAGGACTGCCATCATTCATTTTATTTTAACACGTTAAATAGACCAAACAATTACAAATGAAACCGATAACTTCGTTTCATTATAGAAAACATTTTCACCACTAACGTGCACTCTATCCGTGATGGTGGAGCTAGTCCTCGAAATGTCGTTACATATCTGTGAAGAGATTTTCTAGAGAGTATGTTTTCAATCGCCAATGAAAGCTTTCATTTCAGTATGCATTATCGATTCTTTGCGGGGAGACTTTTCGTATTTGACTGGGCCAATGATAATGAGTATAACCACTTATTTTAAATGAAAAGTGTTTTCTACCAACTTATTTCAATGCCTTACATGCACCTCTATAAATTTGCGTTATGGTTACTAATTTGGTGTTTTTAACCTTCAGCGTCACGGATTTCTGTTCACAAATCACAGACGTGTGATGTCGCAGTAACCTTATTCTCTTTGGCGCAGTAAAATGAGCGACGCCTCTGCACAAATAAATACTGCCAAAACATTTAGAAGAGCTGCAGATGTACGCGTAAGGTACTGAAATAAGTTGGTTCATAAATATGTATTTATTTATTTTACATCCAATTACACCATACATGTGCACAGTACACAGCGGTAGTGGGTATGTCAGCACCCTAGGGTCAATAAATTAGCATGTACATAACAATCACAAAAATACAAACCTACACTCACACATAAAATATATACATACAATCACTAATTATATCCATACTTTACCTAATTATACCTACATAATATAAATAAATATATACATACATGTATACATACCCACATATACGCATACAAACCCATATATATATATATATATATATATATATATATATATATATATATATATATATATATTAGAACCCTGTTATAATGTTTCTCAAGAGACCCAAAATGTTTACATTATAAATGGGAAAACATTATAACAGGGTAATTTGCTATTATAAAGCAGTTTTAGGGACCACATGAAGGTAGCATTGTAACCAGGAAAACATAAGGGGGAACGTTATAACAAGGTTCTACTATATATATATATATATATATATATATATATATATATATATATATATATATATATATATATATATATATATATATATATATATATATATATATATATATATATATATATATATCCTACAGAATAGGTAGGCATGTTCTGATTTAAACCTACCACGCCTTTGTTTTCCTTAGACTATAACTATTATATACATTTATCTAAGTAGTAATATAAAACATGATGTTACACATTTATAGTACCAGTATAACCGTATCACAAAAAGTACAAATTTAACTTAACTGTTAAGAAACATTTATCTGTATGTTGGTTGGAATAACAGTACCTATAAATAGTACCTAGTAATTATTCACGCTAAAATATTAACAATTTACATTTCATGTATTATAAAACTCTGTAACACTATTTACCTTACTCTTAACATCAATCTGCAAATTTCCAAAAATCATGTTCCTGTACGTTTACCATGTCAAAAAAGTCCTTTAGGCTGTAGAATGGGTGCGCACAAAGAGTACTTTTAATGCTTTCTTTGAACTTTTTATATCACTACTTGTGATTTTCTTTGGTAGTGTGTTGTATAATAACCTGCCTGAGTGCTGAATTCCTTTTTCAAACTAGGTTGAGCAATGTTGACTTTGTCTTAGTTCATGATAGCCTCTTGTGTTATACTTACGGATATCTTTGTTTGTTGTAAACATATTCTGATTGTTGTACACAAAAATTCAAGTTCTGTAAATATGTTCATTGATGAAGGTGCGAATGCGCAATATAACATTCTTTCTACAGCTGGATACCTTTTTATCTTCCACTACTATGCGCACTGCTCTTTTTTGTAATTTCATTATTGAGCTATTTCCTGAAGAATTTCCCCAAATCTCAATATTATATGACATAAGAGCATGAAAGTACGCGTAATATATCATTCGAATAGTATTGAAGTCCACCAATTCTGTCATGTATCTGAGAGCAAAGCATGCTGAATTTAACTTACCTGCTATGTGGTTTATATGATCTGAGAAATTTAAATGTTGATCTTTGAAAACCCCTAACAATTTTACATTTGTTACATTTTATATTGATTTTTAATTTATTAGTAGGTCATAGTCCAGATTAGTTGACTGTTTCTTCTTCATAAAAGTAGTGTAGTTTGTTTTAGTGGCATTTAATACAAGTTTGTTATCATTAAACCAAGAGTTTAGATACTTAATATTACTCTGTATAATTGACTTTGTTTCTTCCATATTATCACCACTGAACACAAAGAAAGTATCATCTGCAAACTTCACAATTTTTCTTGATTTTTCCATCCTAAAACAGTGGATTTAGTGTAAGGGTACAGCGACGTTAGTAATCTGCGGTTTCACGGACATATCCTCAGCAAGCGAATGAGCTGTAATAACCCAATTATTGAAAGTATCTGTGGTTATACAAAGTGTTTGGAATTCAACCAGTCATGAAATATTTCGCTATAATAATGTGTGGTTAGTCATCGATAGTTAAGACAGAATATTTAGCATAACATTTTTACAAACAATTTATACTGCAACCTGTACAGCTACGTCACATAGACCATAAACCTTTCGAGGATTTAAATGAGCAGATTATATTTCAAGCGTGTGAGTTCGGCACACGCTCGCAATTGTTACATTTTACGGAATTTGTCCATGAAACCTCTCAGATAAAATCAGACCGGCATGAAAATTCTCACTGATACAAACACATAATTTAATAGATGTATACATCTGGCCACTCATTAGAGTATCGGCTAGTGAACGCGTAGCAAAGGACAGAGTACACAAGTGGTCAAACCCGCAATAATATCATCACGCTAATTATTTGAAGCGGAGAGATTTTCGTCAACGCTCATAAACAAGGTATTCAGCGCAAGTGAGAGGTGATATGAAGTGAGTATGGAACAATGCCGGATTGTTAACATGAAATTTATTTTTGCCAAATATTTGTATGAATATGGTAAAATAAATATTTGATTGAGCTAGAAAAATGGTTTGTATCCAGAGTAAAAAAAAAAAAAAAAACAGCATACCTAATTTGCTGGCCAAACAAGATGTAGTTACTTGGAAAAGTACGTACGCCTGTCAATAAACAAATTGGTTTACGCTAATGTAATAATTTGTTGGGCAAACAAAACCTTTATGTTTGTGAACAGCATACTATGTTATCTCGTGTGGTGCTTAATTTAAGTATATACAATCCTGGGAAAACCATTTCTACAAAAAAAAAAAAAACTAATAATAATGACATACTATTTTAGTAATAAAGTCTACTTAAGTACATTTTACAAGCCATGTAACTATAAGGGTGTGAAAATGTCCAACGTTAACTCATGGCCGTGAATGTTAATGAGTTACCCTCAACCGAGCGGTCCCGGGTTCGAATCTCGAAGCTGCATTTTTAATTGCGCGGCAAAAAAAGTATGCTCAGCCAAACAAATATTTTGCTGTACTGATAAAATATTGCACTTGGGCAACAAAATAAAACATCAAATTAATTTAGTTTCAGCAACGAAAGTATTTTTTTTTCTGTATACAAAAAAATATTTAATATTTTGACTGCGCCAAGCAACTTATGTTTTACTCGACATAACCTTTCTCTCAGTCAAGAGACGGGAGAAATGGGAGAGCCTAATTTGATACGGTAGACCTACGGCGTAGTACGACTATTTATTAGACACTGTCTTTATAATTATTAGCCAAGAGAAGACTTGAAGGAAACGTGTGGAATGTCATTCTACCAGGATCACAACATGTGTTGGCTGGCCTGTACAATTTAGAAGCTAAGGAATATGTTAGGTGAAGATGTCTGAACTTCTGATCACCGAACCCCGAGATTTTCCTTTCCCTGTGTAAAGCCAGTACGTCACTAGCAATGCCTGGTATTGATTGTTATCTGACTTTCTGAAGACGTTCATCAATACTTAATATGGCGCTGACTGTGGCTGTGGGGACTTTCCGCGCAAGTGATATACTTCGATAAGCATTCGTTCATCTTCCTTGAACTAACTGCACACTTCTTGTACAACTCTTGACACTTGCCTGTAGACTCCACACGTTTGCGCTGTTTGAATCAATCACAACGTTGCTCATTTAGATGCATTACAACGTTAAAGTCGTGTCGCTGTTTAAACTGTCACTTCGAGGAACTGAGTGTAAAAGTCGGAACGTGACGAAGTATCGTGTGCAGATGTACGCGACTGGAACAATTACTTCAGAAATACTTTTTATCCTTTGTAAGAAATGTTTTTGTTTATGTTTGCAGTAAAAATATACTTAGAAATAAAACAGTTTCTAAAATTAAAACTAGTGTCCACATATTTCTGAGTCTTGAGTTTTTTCCTCCATTTTTGTAGGTTTCTTTGAGATCAATTTTGTGTTAAATAATCATTACTATGAGTACAGAAATTTGAGGCATGTTCAGAAATTAAATAGTGTTTTCATAAAAAAATTTAAATTTTGTTTGATGTAAAGATTGTATTTATGCAAGAATTCGCACGATGAAACTTATTTTCTACATAATTCTCGATGTTGTCAAGGTACAATTCATACCTGGTTACCAGTTCTTTATGTAATCAAATTCGAATTGTTTTGAAATATTTTTCCGCGATAAAATCGGTTTCCCTTACGCAAAGTAATTATGTATAGTATGGCTTGCTTGAAAACTAAGAAAATTACCTTTAGGCCCTACAGGCATGAAGTGACGTTAAATGTATATAGCTATGCGCATACATTAATCGTATTCTATGTAGTTGTGTATGTAGAAGCCAGAACATAAGTAAATGTCCTTGTCTACTAAGCTTAATATTTGTAGACATATGTAACGGTTATTATTAGTGAAATGCACCGTCTGGGATGGCCGCCAACCTGTGTGCAGAGATTCTGTCGTTTAGCTGTCATTCAATAACAGAAAAACTTTTTTTTTGTTGATTTCGTCTGCGTACAAACAATATCACTTAACGTTTTTTTTTTTTTTGCGGTATATGTAGTTTTTTTTGTGTTGCTCCTTCCATAAAGTCGAAAAAGGCCAAAATGTTAATATTTACTGACTTTTCAAACACAAAAATTCTGTGGAGGATACCAAAATTTCTACAAAGACATGCAGCATTCTATTATCTATTATCTGCTATGTTCCGTCATAAAAATACATGGTCGCCTTTGAAAATCGCAAAAAACGGGCAGACGACTGACAAACCGTACACTAGTTTAGTGCCTTGCTTGTAAAGTTGTCTGATACACGTGACTGGATCACCCTTAACACTTCCGGAATGTCTTGACCTTGAACATGCAAAATGCCGCAATCAGATGACGCTCTTAAGGGCTCTGTCAGACGGAGTGACTTGTGTCGCGCCACACGAGTGGCGCGACTTAGTTGCATAGTCACTTGGCTCGCGACATTGTGTGGCCACAGATACGTGTTTAGTATCAAAATGGACACTGAAGAAGTAGCAGCAATCACGTACTTCGTGTGAGAGAAAAAAAAGAAAGAGTAGAAGAAGATTCTACATACATCCTGCTATCTAGGAGAAAACATCGATTAGTTTATTTTATACATTGTATCCACGTCTTAGAGACAATGCAGTAAAATTTTTCAATTCTTGTGGAATATCTGTCACGTCATTTGATGAACTGCTAGATGTGATAGAACACATAACTCGGAAGGAGACTGTTATGAAAGCAGCAATTCCACCTGAAGAAAAATTAGTCGTTACTCTTCGGTACGTACAAATTTATTTGCCTGGTTATTTACAGCTTTGGCATTGTATAAAATAAGATTTATAAACAGAACACTAAAATTAGCACATCAAGTTCCTTGTTCCCACTCGAACATGTATCTTTGAATAATTCACTTCTCTTGCGTTATAAGGTATGTGTACTTACTTCGTCTACCTTTTTAAAACTTGGTAACAAACACCATTCACCATTAAACAATACAGCTGACGTAAGGTCATAATGGCTGTAATTCACTGAAAAGGTCAATGTCAGAAACATTGCTGGCTGTGGAGATGGACGAATATGGGGATTGTGAATTGACTTTCAGCTGGTAATTGAAATGGTTGTCCGGTGACATGTATGTTGGGATGACTAAAGTGTAGTGGATAAGTTAAGTATGTTTCTAGCCTGATTGCGAGCTTATAAAGGTGTTAAGTCCTCCAGTGGGTGGTGTGTATACTATGTCCCCTGTAGTGGCTAACATGCTGGACTGGCTGGGACCTGTAATTGCTGTATTGTACTAGTGTTCGTATTCCCCTCATACTGTTATGTTTGATAAGGGTTGGTGGAAGCAGAGACAGCAGACTGTTGGTAGTGCGTGGGAAAGGACTGAAAAGCAAGTGGTTGAGTGAATGTTCTGAGTTCAGCTTCAACGACATCCATTATTTTTCTTTTCACAACAAACAGAGCATATTCAGGTATTTGTTTGACTGGATCGAGTAACGATAGCAAAAATAGTCTATCACAACCTTTTTCCTTTGCTTTTAATGCTTCGTCATTTTCCTGCATATACTGCAAACTTCTATCCAAAGCATTCAATATTTTTTCTGATATAGGGTCAGTCTGGATTTTTTTGGGCGGGCGGTGAAGACTTTGAAGGGACTAGTGGTGGCAAAGTTTTTTCTTAGGAAGAAGACTCATGTTGCTCATTTTCTAAACAATTTGACGTTTTCTTCGCTGTAACTATCTTCTGAAATAGTGACAGTTTGTTGAAATAGATGTATGTAAGACGTTTATTTGACCCGGATACAGACTTCGTTTCCCTCTGGAGTTTATCTCCCGTGAAAAAGCAGTCCCTTAAGCTCTTCCATCGTCTTGTTAGAGCCTGATATACAAAAAAAAAATTGTTACCTACAGTCCAGATGTAAGAATTGATACATTTAAGGAAAGAGATGGATCCAAGGATAAATGAAAAGAGGTAGTGGAAAATCGCGGTTAAAATTGACTGAATGCTTAGGTTTAAGCGCATTTTGTACGTGTCTTGTGATCCGTCACTGGCAGCCATCAGAAAGTTCCCATTACACTGAACTTAATAGTAGCGACCCGAAAAATTCGCATTTTCATTTAACGACAAGCTTGATTTAACCGTCATAAACATGCATACATACTCATCATTTGATTGGAGCACGGTTCGTTAGACATGCCTTTTAAACCTACAGCCAATAACAAACTCACAACAATTTAATTGACTAACATTTATGAAAGTTTTTCAATTCTAACTGACCGTACACTGTGATACCTGCCAATTAAGTATTCATAACTAACTGATTACGGAACGTTACTTGAAAGGTAACAGAACGTGCACAATTTCTCGGTATCTACTTAACACAGTTTCTTACGTCTGCTGTTCATCTACATTCAATACAGCAAAAGTAGTAGCATCCAATCATAGCAGCAATAAGGTAATACAGTTGTTTGCAATATTTTTGGTATCAAATTTGTTCGAGACTTTCCATTACTAGAAGTACGTATATTTTGCAGATACATTCCAGGTCAGGTTGAACGCCAATTACGTATACTTCATTGTCATGTCTGTGACTTGCTGGCGGCTGTTACGAAACGCGTTTGACTACTGCAAGCCAGTAGTAAATAACGAAAAATTGCGAAGTGCTATCGCTTGCTATCTGCTTGTAAGGTTATAAGCCAATAGCTAATCGATTGTGGCCAGTGGGTGTATAGGACTGACAAGTCTAGGCTGTTGCCAGATGAATCCGCGAAATTGACGTACCTCTATCCATTATCTGTAGAGAATAGCACAGTCCAAATGTTATACTTTATTTAATAAACGGAAAATACATATTTTGCAACACCCACAAAATAATTTGTTGATATTTGCACTTTTGTGGTGAACATTAAACAATTATGTAGTGTCGAACAAAACACTTCATTGTTAGTTATATTATTTTGTAATTCTAAATAGAACTTACCGCTACAAAAACTTTGGTTGTGTGGAAAAAAAAAAAAAAACATTTTATGGCCACGACAAAACTTTTTTTCCTTTTGTTTTCGTTAAGAAATCAGTGATGAATAGGGTCTGCTGACTTTCACGAAAAGAATTTTGCCCCAGTTTTTTAAGTACCTTACATGCACATCTGCAGTTTTGCTTCACGCTCAGTGACTGAATGATTGAACTATCACGAGTCTTGAGGTTCTCCTTGCAGATTACAGACGTGTAGTGTTGCAATATCCTTATTGGGATTACTCAGTAAAACGGACGCGTCTTTTCAAACAGATAAGCTGCCAATAATAATGAAGGAGAGTAGCAAACATGCATGTAAGGTACTGGAAGAAACTAAGCGTAATTCTTTCCAAGAAAATCGGTAGTCCTTAGTGATGATCAAAACAATTTTGTTAATTTTGAGTGTACCTTATAGAAAATAAGTTGACATAAAATAAATGTTTCTTTTTTTTCGATCGCATTGTTATATTTTGCTATCAAAAATTGTAAACAGTCTACAAATGTTACTACATTTTACACTTTTGCTATGTGGTACTTAACAAATCACAGTTTGTACAAACAGGAAGGTAAATTGTAAAACATTGTCAAACGAGGTCATGCATTCCTTCATTATAATATTTGTCCTAGGTATTTGGCAACTGGCTGCAGCATCACAAATCTCCACTACATGTTTGCTCTCGGAAGGTCTACTATTGGTTACATCATCCGAGACGTTTGTGATACGATTTGGAAAACGATGAAAGACATTTGCATATCACAACCCACAGAAGGAAACTGGCTGCAAATTGTAGATAACTTTTAGAGTAGGGTGAACTTCCTCTACTGTGTCGGCGCAATTGACGGGAAGCATATATGTGTTGTTAAGTCAAAAGAAAGTGGCTCGCTGTGCTATTACTACAAGAAGTACTTTTAATTTTTTATAGCTATTTGTGACGGAGATTACTTGTTTAGTTACATCGATGTGGGGTCTTATGGAAAGTCTAGTGATTCTTCTGTCTTCAAGCACACGCCGCTATATGAATGACTGCTGAACAATACAGTAAACATTCCTGCCCCTTCTTACATAACATAAACAGTCAATATATTGTACGTGTTCGTTGGTGACGAAGCTTTTGCTCTGTCATAAAATGTACTTAGACCATATGGCGGAAAAGATCTCACAAAAAAAGGAAAAAGTGTTTAATTACCGTCTGTATAAGGCTCGACGGTTCATTGAATGCGCTTTTGAAATACTGGCCAGCAAATGGCGCATTTTCAATATACCACTTAACGTCGACATCGGATTCGCTATTGATATAGTAAAAATCTGTTGCATAATTTTGTAAGAATAAACTATGGCTGTCGATTTGAAGATACTATGACAACGCCACAACTTGAAATCTTTGATCAAGACACCTCCAACAGGGGCAACCGCACTGCTTTGGAAATACGACAACATTTTGCAAGTAACTATCTGAGCAACGAGGGGGAACTTCCATGACATTACAATATGATACACAGGACATAAAACTTAGCAAGAGATTCGCTTTTGGACATACAACAGGGATTCATTCTTCAAAGTGTTACAAACATGTGACAAAAATACTGCAAGTGTTTGAACTGTTTGATATTTCTGGACAAAAGTAACTTTTTTAAAAGTACGTTGAATAAGCTACCTTTATGATAAGTTTTGAGTTAAAAATTAGCGATAAATATTCGTCGTTACCAATACAATGTTTTTATTTTCAATTCATTTAGTAACATTTTACGCAATTTATAACAAAAAACGCAATATAAATATGCCTTTGTAATTATGCAAATAATATTTGCAATATAGCAGAATTTATTGAATCGTTCACTTACCGGACTCGTTTTTCTCAGAATTTGATGCATCTTCGTCGTCTATGAATAGTAATACCAATTCTTCCCATGCCCGTTTTTTTTTTATATCGACTACGATATGCAGAAGTGGTCAAATCCCAAATTGTTGGATGCATTTCTACCTCGTAAATGAATCTTTTCACAAGTTCGTGGCCCTCCGTGGCAAAGTGGCTGCAAAGACGCTCTCACGTGTGACTGCACTGATTCAATACCACGTACTGACTGAAGTCGTGCTACTCGAGTCGCTCGTCGAGTCGCTGAGGGTAGACCATGTCGCGCCACAAATCAAGTGGCACGACACTGTCTGTACACGGCTACCCAATATTATGTACGACCGTGTCGTGCCACACGTGTGGCGCCACACAAGTCGCTCCGTCTGACAGAGCCCTATGGTCGATGTAGTGCGCATATCATTGCCTCTTTGCACAAGCCACTGATCTGGTGTGCAGCCGTCTGCCGATTTATCGCCTTTATGAGACGTGGTTACTTTGAGAGTTAAATTACGTAATATAAATATATAGGTTTATTTTGCGTGACTATACTTTTTAAAAGTCTGCACCGAGAATTTCACAAACAGAAAACAAATACCGCACAAATACTCGTTATCGCCATATCCGGCAGCGAGAAACTAAAGCCGGCTTTCCACTGGTGTGTGTTTGAGCGCGCGTGGTGACGTCAGGTACCCGAGGACCCTCCGAGGCGATGCTTGTCTACCCACGCTCCAGGCCATTTCCACTGCAGGTCAAAGTACGAGCAACCCTCTGGCGCGAGAAAGCCCACGCAAAGTCAGGTAGGGGGGGGGGGGAGCGAATAACAGACAATAGTCTTACCACTGTGCGAGTATCCAAGGCCCGGCCTGGCAGATTGGGCGGTGCAGGCGACGTGTTCTAGTCAGTTTCCGATATGGATATTTCACCATAAGATAACGTATGATACAACACATTAACATAAACCAGAATCATGCATGGTGATTTGTTTTAACATAAATATCGAGGGTTATTTAACATTCACAGCTATGGGCCTCGTCTACCACGCGCTGAAAATGCGTTGCAGTGTGTTTGTAAATGCGTTTTTTATGAAACTGTTCCACATATGCCCAATGTGTCTATGTAGGAAAAGAAAATACACTCAAAATGATGAATGAAGAGTCATTTCCGAACATCACAACGATTTGAAAAATCATTTCGGAGCTCCTCAAAATTGTTAAAAATAGCCTTTTCAACCTGTTATATCTGAAAAACTACTCACGGAATTCGTGTGAAACTACTCTAGGAGCATGCAATGGACTTATCTTAAAGCTTTTCACCAATAAAAAGATGAGGTCAGCACCACTGAAAGTGTCAGTCAGGCGAGTGATCTACAATACCACTGCACGCCGCTTCAGTGTCTTGCGGTAAAGGCAAGATCACACCAGAGGAGCCAGTCAACATCACCCTTAGTGCCTGCCTCACACAAACACACGGCCGGTAGGCGGCCTCCTTCATTTAACTAAGGATTTATCAGCATACTTCGATGCATAAGATACTTATTTACAGTTTTATTGAATGCAGTACGACTATTTCCAATGTACTGTACGTGAAAATACTATAATGAAACGATCGTTAGATTTTTATAACTGTAGCTATCACTCACTGGCCATTAAATCTGTTAATTTGGCCAGTACGAACAAAACATCATTTACATAATGCGAAAATAATATTAACCTTAATTACAGCGGCTTAACACACAGGGAAGTAAATTTTTTCACAGTTTGAAGTAACTAAAGAGTATTACATATTTGATGGAATTTTTACGAAGTTAATTTTTATGTGGTACTTAACAGAACATGCGAATCCATGCGACAATTTAATGGAGTTTTTTTGGGAAACCATAAGCATTACCGGGGTTAATACATTTTGCAAAGGAACACGATATAACAAACCAATGTATTTCACAATAAGAAACCGTAATTTCAGCGAATTTCAACAAAATACAGAAGTTAAATGGGAACTGACGTGACGTCGACTTCAACTACATATTTTCTTTTAAAAGAAGTCAACGCAATTTATTTTTTGTGAAATAATACAATTAGCGCAAATTTGTATTAGGCCTGTTTAAATGCCCATTCTTCATTTGTGTTTTGAGCATATATTTTTTTCGAATCGATAGTAGTTAAAGCATTTTAAAACACTACATTATACAAATACATTAATTAAGAAAATCTTGCTTTTTTTTTCCCAACACAAATGCGAGGACTTCTACATTAAACATTGTGCATAAAGTAAAGCCACGTGTATTATTTCTTTGAAATACGGAAGTTTTTTATGCTGTAGATGTAGATGAGGGGAGATGAGGATGGTACAGCGACGGAATATAATGGGAGTATCCCAAAAAAGTGAAAAGTACCCAGCAATGTTCACGACATTTCTCAAACCTGAAGAGTTGCAATATCAACTATTTTGAAATTAATATGTAAAAATACAGAAATTTTAAATACCGATAGTTCTTGCATTTATTTTTATAAATTATAGTTCTCTTTCTATTTTTTTTGCAGTTTTATTAAAACTTATTTTTATTAGTGCATCACAAAAATACAAAATGTACAGTATAAAATCTCTTTAACACTTTGTGGAAGTGTTAGCCTGTCGTATGTTAATTGGTTACTGTTTTCAAATAGTTTTTGTGGTAATAGAAATGTTTAAAAATTATATTTTTAGTGGTACTCATAACTGCAATAAAACATTTTGCTGGTGTGTTAATTTGCACACCCAAATATGGACTACAGACGAAATATAAATTGCTAATTTAAAATAGTTTCACACAACGTAGCACAAATGCTTTATCATTGCTCGGATACAATTAAAATCTGTACCACTAAAAAAAAATTCACCTCCGCACATATTCGCAATAACATATAACGTTATCAATCCAGCTATTTTTTTAAAAAGAGAACATGTCTGTTTGCTTATTAATCTTTAACTTCGGCATCTACGAGACTATGGCCGTGTTCGGATTGGCCGTCTAAGGACCCTTACCACGGTTCAAGCCCTTGAAAATGCATTGCGGAAGTGACGTCACACATGCCGCTGTTCAAGTTCACAGCAAGGGTTCATATGCACCCTAGAATGTTCCCTTCAGCTAATGGGACGAGCCACTTACCCTTATCGTGCCCTACGTTCGAATTCACAAAATGCAGCCTACTTCATGAAGGGAACAAGGGCTTAGGGCTAAAGGGGAAGTGATCAAGGGCACGTTGCACTGAATTCGAACACGGCCTATAACTTCCGCGAAAATGTTTACAGTGTAATAGCTGATAGATTATACCATCAAACTGTATTTGTATGAAATTTTTAAAATATAAATCTACACAAATTGCAAGTTTTTGAAAGCCTAGCAATCTAACTTTCCCTACAGATTTTCTGGCCATGCACATCTTGCCCCCTCAGTGTGACAGCCGTTTCCACTGCCCGTCCCTTCTCTCACGATTGATCTAGACGCACATGATCCCCTAGGATCGCTTCCAAGGCGATCCTTCCCAGCCTTTCCACTGCTGGACGTACCGCGCGCCCCCCAACTGTGACGTCAGGTATGACGTTGCAGAAGGGATGCGTGTCCGAGCACGTACCAGTGGAGAACCGGCTTAACATTCAAAGATAATTAACATTGATGACTTAATGGATTTACCTACATACAACGTTATTTGAATGTAATCCCTAAGCAGACGTACATCACTCACACCTGTTGAAGATTTCTTGAATACATTTTATCGGCCGAAGCTCTACACGCCTCTCCACATCCTGGGCAGACTGCATCGGTCGCCATATTGAACGTTTTCTTTAGATTCTGATAAGAGAATAGGTTTACTCTGCGATTACGTAACAAAACCAAAATTCCTCGTCCTATAGACGATTGGCCTGTTAACGTCCTATTTTTATACCGTAACGGTCAGGAAAATTATGAAAATAAAAAAAAACTGCTACACTGATTTCAGCCTAATTATACGTGAACAGCTAAATCACAATGCCCGTACTGTAGCATAGAAAAGTTACAATTTGCTATGTAATCGCAGCTTTTACGTTTTTGCCTCAAAATTAAAAAAAAAAAAAAAAAAAAAAAAAAAATAAGGTTATCCAATGTGATAAGTGAATATGAACCTAAGTGATAAGGGCTCCATTTAGCATGAACTCATGAAGCTGGAATCACAAAATCGCAACTAACGCGACGCAAAGTGTGCAACGCGAATAAAATAATTTTCCAGCCAATCAGGCTTCTGTAACATCAGGGCGACAAAGATGGCGGACGCGACGCGAATTAATAACAGAAAGTATTTACATTTTTTTTTGCGTCCCGGACACGACAAAGCTGAAAAAAAAAAAAAACTTTTATTTTACTGTCCGAATTTTCGTGAAACTGGTGAGCTGATGGTAAATTGCATTTTTACTTGTTTTTGCGAGACTGTTTTGTTTGTTATTATAAGAGAGTCATAACATTTTTAAGCGAACGTGTATTTCTATCTTTATTTTAACATTTCAGAACGAGAGCAGTTATTTACAGTATTTTATAAATGAACGAAAAATAAATTAAAATAATGCCAAAATCTATTATTCCCTCATACTTGAGGTTAGTACGTAATGGCAAAAAACTATATTATAATTACTTCAGTCTTTGTCGCACGGTAAGATTATTTAATAGGCGCATCGCGCACTTGGCGTCGTCTGTGTCGCGCAATTGTGATTGCAGCATAAGGCGTGAGTATTGTGTGGCCAGTGTTGGCGGCAGTGTGTGTGTTGTTCCAGGCAAACATGGAGACGCTTCACGACCTGGTTTCTAAGGGGCATCTGGACGGTATGAGACAAGTACTAGAGAAGGAGCTACAAGCGACCAAGAGCAAGAGTCTGGCGCTGTGCAAGGACCAATCAGGAGCCGGGCTGCTGCACAAGGCTGTCTATCATGATCGCCAGGACATTGTCCGCTTCCTAGTCGACTTCAACCCATCTGCCGTACATATCAAAGACAAGGTAATACTCTCCTTCAACCAAACCATGATGGGCACTGCGATGTTTTACTAATCTGCAGAGTAAACTATCGAAACACACTAATTTGTAATGTAAATTAATAAGTTATACAGTATTTATAAATGTAGTGCACTCATTTATAATAATTTTACGTAGATACACTTGTCCATAACCATAACGGTGCCACTGTGGCCGAAGAGTCAGACCTCTCGTCTCCCTTCTAAGTGATCTGGGTTCGTTCACGGGGGGATGGGGAGGGGGGGGGGGTTTAACAAGAATACTCCGCACGTAGGAAACGTAGCTGCTTTCCTCAGGGAACGCCCGTTTCCTCCACTCTTCTCATTCTTTCGCTGCTCGAAAAGGATTTCAGTTCATTTCCTTCATTCTTTGGGACGGACAGGGGACAGTCATGTTTCGCTAGTCGAGCAGCTTTCACCCCGCCCTTCACTGATACACCATATGCCGCTGCCCTAAGGCGGGAACACGTAGTAGATTTATATTTACTATTACGTTTGTATAGAATGAAAACTATTTAGGTGAACTGGTTTGCAACAAAAATCATGAATATTTACTGAATTATGATGAAATGTTTGTACTTACACTAATTTAACACGAAAACTCTATATACACGTATTCCTTCATATCGAAAACTATACCGATACTCTTGTTGATAAATGTAAATATGCAGATACACAGATTTATAGGTAGAGCCATGATTCTGTTGTAAGAAGATTCAATTTGTTTCAATGCGTTACGTGCACATCGTCAGCTTTGCTTCATGTTTGTTAGGAGCACGTATTTCTTCACACATGTCTCTCGTTTGACTGCACCAATCAGAGTAAGACAATTGTGGTATCATACGTCTGTGATTTGCCAGTAGGAACACAGGGCAAGTGATAGTTCAAACATCCAGTCACTGAGAATCAAGCAGAACTGTAGAAGCGCACAGAAGACGATGAAACCAACTGACGCAGAAATCTTTGCAGCATAAGATCGGGGCTCTATTTATTGGGGTGAATATGTATCTGCACTGTATTTTCACTTAATGAGATGGTGAAAAGTTATTTCAATGGACAAGCGCTGGAGATAAGGTGAGTTAGAGTCCCGTTAAGAGTCAAGTTGATTTCCGAAATTACTCCGAGTTGACGCTGGAATATATTATTCATTACTAGTCAACGTCGATTCCCTTCACAATAAGTTGTGTGATACTGTGGTTTCGTCTCTAGTACTCTAGATATTGACGAGATATTCAGCCCTAATCTACTTACCCACCAACCTGTCTGTCTACTACGCACTGATATATTGTCAGTCAGTTTCTGCAATTACAAGTCGTATGGCCTAAAGTCGTTTGCCCTAAACTTTGAGACATTATCCACTGGAACAGACAACGTTCATGGAAAATGCTGTTAGCAGCGCGTTTTTGAAACAGAGAGGGGACAACCTAATTACAGGGTGAACATAGTATCTTGACGTGGAGCAAATATAATTAATTTTTAAAGCTAAATTTCTTAAGGAAAATACTTTTAATGTGAGGATTTAGAGGCGCAGAAATAACCTTTTGTTTTAAGGTACTTCAGTTTATCAAACATACTTTTGAAGTTAACATATTAACATAGACTAATGGAATTCAATTTTTATTGAAAAAGGTTTTAGAAAAAAAAGTTTTGAAGGAAGAATTTTGACGTAGAGTAAAGTAAGTCTATTTTCATAGGAAAAATATTTAAAAACACTTTCGAGATAAGGACTTAGTGGTAGAACGAAAGAATTTTATTTTAAATCGACCGTATTAGTGGTAAAAGTTTTATTTTGAGGTAAGGGAATTTATTCCTTCAAAATTACTTTCTAAAGACTTTTTTTTTCGTGGAAAAGGCATTCTATTGTAAAGTCCAACGGATTTATTAGTAATACTTTGCAAGAAACAATTCAGAGTTACAGAGAAGGCATTTCATTTTTAAGGCAATGCGGTTAAGAAAAGTAATTCTGAAGCGAAGATTTTGACGGAGACTAATGGCATTAACTTTTTAAGTGTGGATTTTAAAGTACAGTGAATCATTATATTTTTAAGACACTAAATTTTTTGGTAAATACCTTTGAAATATTCGTTTATACGAGCTGCAAAAGCATTACATTTTTGTCATATGATTTTTTAATGAAAAATTCTTTTGTATTTAGAATTTTGACAAATACCAAAGGTAATCTTGAAGTACCCAATATTAATTGGAATGTTCCCTTAATGGAAGAATTTTGACTTTGGCAAAAAATATTAGATAAATTGACTACTTTTGAAGTAAGGTTTTTAGTGAAGACAGAAACATATTTCATAGGCAATTGATTAAAAGTAAACTTTTTTTTAAGTGTAAAATTAGTATTTTTAGATCTTGTATAATAAAATAATTTTAAAATTGCTATAATTTTGACATATGGAACTCGTCTTGAACAAAACACACAAAAGCCAAATCATTTTAGTATAACTGTATGTGTACCAAGTTTCATGAAATTAAGAAAATTATTTCATTAGAATAAATAGTGGGTTCTTAAAATGTTCAAAATACTGTCATTTTTAGTAGGAACACAGCATAAATCAAATGCATTGATATATATATCAGTATGTGTGTACCTAGTTCGAAATTCTGAAGGGAGAAAAGTTGCAATAGATATATAGTTTTAACATAAATGTTCACGTGGCCGCCACTTTGAAATAAATAACACGGCATAAACAAAAGAACATAAAAAAGAAACCTACCTTACTGAGTTTGGTGTAAAATTCTGAAAAATATGGACGTAGTATTAGAAAACACTATGAACGTGGATTGATTACATATATGCATGTATAGTATTATTGAAAATGTTAATATTGCCGCCATTTAGAGAATATTAAGATAGCATATTAGATATACATAAATAAGTCAAGTCAGATTACTAACTTGACTACTATAAAACACACATACACAAACAAATATATGTCTATGTTATATACATACATATTATCATTCTAAGTAATTAAGTTTTGTGACATCATTGACTGCTCTATCATTGTTTAAGTGGGGCAAGAACACTTATTTCTATTTCTAACTTCCGAACACTCAATTATAATTTATGTTGATATACATAAAATTAAACTGGCAAGGAAGACCAATTAAATAATATCGTCTTGTTGGAAATTGTTAGAATTGAGCATTCTCAAAAAAATGGTATGTCAATTATTTTTAATTTTGCGGACGCCCGAAACTTATGCAGGCATACACGCAGTCTTGCAATGCAGTGTAACCAAAGCAACAGGTGTGTCGCCATGATATCCTGACTGCTTTTATCATCGACGATTTTGTAATGAGAACGAAGTACACGTAGGTTGCATACTACAGTAAAGCGGTTGCCTCCTGTGATCAATGAAACTACAAGTTAAAATAAAATTCAGATGTCTACCGCAATGTTCAAGTTTTTCAAAATCGCTTATTTAGGTAACTCAATCCGCTACATTCAAACGAGTGCGTCTCAACAGCTACACAAAACAAGACTTTAACGCAGTGAAGCAAATAATTAATAAGCGACGTAACAAAATGTTTTAGATGGTATGAAGACATTTAATTTGCTGCTGTATCATTAATACAGATACTGAACTGAACACTGTAGTATCATAAAACAGTTACATTATGCGATCTGCTGTATGTAGACCGTGCAGCTGCAACATTGAACAATGTTTCTCTATACGTTACAAGTATGTCACCTAGTTCCTCGTTACTCCACTCCAACATGACGACTTACGTGAGTACGTAGCAAATGTAGATTAGTAACCCATAATGTATTCTTTTAGCTCTATGCTACAAGCTAACATAGCCGACTGTTCGCCAATTGGTACGCAAGCCAACTACCGGGCAATTGACAGAAGTCATTCCGTCAATTGTATACATGAACTACAAACTGTGTGACGGGTACCATGCGCAATAGTTTTTACAAATATTTCAAATATAATTATCAATACACCCATACTATAATTTGAACTGCTTATCGCAGTAATGTAACATTTGTATAGCATTTTTAATTTAGTTTTGACGAAGGTTTCCCATGTTTGATATTCAAGCATTTTTTTAAATCTGTTATTTCATGCTTGCATGACTGTTGTCGCAGCTGATGCATGTTCAAACCAACTAATTAATTATTTTTTCTTCTTGACGGTGCTTTTTAGATAGAAACGTAACTGTCTTTAAAACTGGAATGTTTATTATCTGCATTAATGAGTCAGTAGCTAATTTTTTCAAGTACTGATGTAATTGTTACTAGTGACAATATTTTAGTCACTGCCTACATAACCTCTAAAACATTTTGTATCATCATTAATAAAATTCTTTGTATCACTAGATGGGTTTGCCTGCTTTGTGTAGTGGTTAAGACGCGCTCGTTTGACGATAGCGATCCAAGTTAACTTTATCGGTGGGGTTAACTGGAGGGGCGACTTTATTTATTTTTGGTTTCAGAGGTTTTATTTTTGTCCCCCTGATTTATGCCATTAGGCTTAAACAAAGAACGAATTACAACCTATATAAACGTAAGAAAACGACACGTTCATCCAACCCCGTGCTGGGATCCAAACCCGGACCTGTTGCACCATAGGCCGGCATACTACCGACTACGCTACGTAGGCCGGCTATGAGCGATTTTCTAAAACTTGGCGAGCATATCCATAAACTTATTGGTTTTATTCTAAAACAGCAGTTTTCCTGACTACAGAAGACAACCGCTTTGCTGTATTATGAAACCTACGTCTACTCCATCCGCATTACAGAATCATTTATGATAAAAAACACTTTCACCAAAAAATAACACCGACTTAATAAAAATCTACTCTACAAATATTCACTACAAATTAAAATAATAATTACGTTATTTTTAGACTGTTTAGAATACAATTAATTTATTAGGACAGTAATATACAATTATTGTTATTTTCAGAGTCGGTGCCAGCTAAGATAAAACAACGTGTAACTAATTTGCGTAGGTATACATATAATTTTATGAAAACTAACGCTGACTGCAACTAAGCATTTCTTACTCGACACAAAGCCAGCAGCGGCGCGGTGTTGAACAGCACGGAGCACAGAGGCGAGCGTACATGGCGGGGCTGGGAGGGGATCACCTGGTTTAATTAGGTAATTGTTACACTATAGAAATAACGTAAGTTTAAAAAAATTGTCAATTTTTGGAAATTTCGTGGAATTTATTTTTAAAAAAATTGGCTGTCACCGACTACAACAATAACAATAATTCTATATTACTATCCTAAGAAATTAATTGTATTCTAAGCAGTCTAAAAAGTAACGTAATTGTTATTTTCTACTTTTAAGTGCATTTTTTCAGAGTAGACGTTTTTTGTATTTTTTTGTTAAAAATTTTTTATTTCTTGATTTATTACTGAGTTCCGGTGCCTACCTTCCACATTCGTGCTGTCTGTCGTTAAGGAGTTCCGCTGTGCCTTCGCTGTCCAAGTCTGTTCTGAATGTCCTTGACCATAGTTACGTACCTACATAATCTTGGTTTGTCATAAATCTTCCAATATCTTAATCACTATACATTTCGTATCCGATTTTTTCGGGTGGGGTAGGTCCTTGGATTTTCGTGTGTAAGAATCATGCTCGACGATGCCTATGGTCGGCAGGTTTTCACGGAGATCTCCCGTTTCCCCCGCCCTTTCGTTCCGGTGCCACTCCATTCTCACCTCATGCCATCCCTCACCAACGCTAATGACCTCGATGTTAAGCGCTGACCAAAATCTCTCACTCACTTCTATTCGATTTTGAGGAGTAGCCTGGTGTACCTTCGAAATCCAAGGTCTAATGCCAATAAAATTAAAATTCGGTCTCTACATGTAAATATCCCCTTTCCAGCAAAAAAAAAAAAAAAAATAATTCTCCAAATCGGTTTATTAATAACGGATTTCTGAGGTAACAAACAAAAAAAATTCAACCGAATAAATAACCGCCTCTTTTTTTTTTAAGTCTGTTAAAAAGCAGTCGTACCACATGATTGCTACACGTCTATTTGTTTGGTTGCACAGCATTGCAACAATCATGTTAAGCCTGTATATGTTCCAGGCGATCGAAGAAAATTAAAAATTTTTACTGGCCGTTTTCTTTAAAATGGGCAACTCTAGCAATTTCCGATAAGACGATTCAATTAATTTTCTCTGCCTGTTTAATTTTATTAAAATTTAACATAAGTTACGGTGGAGTGTTTGAAAGTTACATGCAGAAAAAAAGGGGCCGAGCCCCACTAAAACAATTATGTGGCAATTATATTACAAAACTGAATTAGCTACTCAGTTAGAAGTAAAGTCGTCTAGTAGAAACTTTCCAGAGGTTTTTTTTAAATCAAGTGATTTTTGAAATATTAATTAAAATGTAGTTCTAAAGTATTTTGTCAGGACCCTAACAGCACGGCAACATTGCCTGCACGTTACACTGTAACGTTGTTACAACGTGCTGTAATGTGCCAGAAATGTGCAGAATAGGTGCAGGCAACGTCACATTGCAACGTTGCCCACACTTCGCCAGCACGTTGCCAGCGCCTTATTTCAAAACTTCTAGATTGATTTTCTATCTTCGATACATCTTTACGCAAAGTGCAAATATTTACAACATCATCACTTAATGTCAGAATGATGACGAAATGCAAGTGCGAAAAATTACCATTGTTTGCATTGATATTGATCATTTGGATGCACGATCACTGATATGAAAAGTATTCCAGTATTAATGGTACTTAAATAAAATAAAATACTTACTTACCATCCCTGTCATAATGAAGTGAATACTAAATAGTATTACAACGTTAAATGTTGTTTCCCAATGTTTAAGATAAAAAAAAAACAGGAAATGGGATACCACAATAGCTCACGTAAAACACAGAATTTTTGGATTATTTGTACATGTGAATATAAAACATTAGCCGTTATTCATGTATAACATCTGTTGGTCAGAAATGAAACTAACTGGTATGGTGGGAAAAGTCACAACTGTAACATTTCTGGCACGTGCATGCAACGTGATGCTAGGTTGCCTCGGCAACGTTGCAATTTTAACATTTCTGGCACGTGCGGGCAACGTGCTGCTAGGTTAGATCGGCAACGTTGCTACTGAAACATTTCTGGCACGTGCAGGCAACGTGCTGCTAGGTTTCATCGGCAACGTTGCTGCTGAAACATTTCTGGCGCGTGCAGGCAACGTGCTGCTAGGTTTCCTCGGCAACGTTGCAATTATAACATTTCTGGCACATGCGGGCAACGTGCTGCTAGGTTAGATCGGCAACGTTGCTGCTGAAACATTTCTGGCACGTGCAGGCAACGTGCTGCTAGGTTTCATCGGCAACGTTGCTGCTGAAACATTTCTGGCATGTGCAGGCAACGTGCTGCTAGGCTTCATCGGCAACGTTGCTGCTGAAACATTTCTGGCACGTGCAGGCAACGTGCTGCTAGGTTAGATCGGCAACGTTGCTACTGAAACATTTCTGGCGCGTGCAGGCAACGTGCTGCTAGGTTTCATCGGCAACGTTGCTACTGAAACATTTCTGGCACGTGCAGGCAACGTGCTGCTAGGTTTCATCGGCAACGTTACTGCTGAAACATTTCTGGCGCGTGCAGGCAACGTGCTGCTAAGTTTCCTCGGCAACGTTGCAATTATAACATTTCTGGCACATGCGGGCAACGTGCTGCTAGGTTAGATCGGCAACGTTGCTACTGAAACATTTCTGGCACGTGCAGGCAACGTGCTGCTAGGTTTCATCGGCAACGTTGCAATTATAACATTTCTGGCATGTGCAGGCAACGTGCTGCTAGTTTGCCTCGGCAACGTTGCAATTATAACATTTCTGGCACATGCGGGCAACGTGCTGCTAGGTTAGATCGGCAACGTTGCTACTGAAACATTTCTGGCGCGTGCAGGCAACGTGCAGCTAGGTTGCCTCGGCAACGTTGCAATTATAACATTTCTGGCACGTGCAGGCAACGTGCAGCTAGTTTGCCTCGGCAACGTTGCTACTGAAACATTTCTGGCACGTGCAGGCAACGTTGCTACTGAAACATTTCTGGCGCGTGCAGGCAACGTGCAGCTAGTTTGCCTCGGCAACGTTGCAATTGTAACATTTCTGGCTCATTTAGGCAACATGTTTATATAGTCTGTGACGAACTTAGCACATTGTAACGTTTCCTGCACCACCTGTGCTGTTAGGGGATACGATTACTCACACTCTTGCCCAATTCATTTTAGGGACATAGGACAAATTGAAAACATACTTTCGACACAATTTTGCGTGGGCTACCAGAGAGAGAGAGAGAGAGAGAGAGAGAGAGAGACAGTCCTCTGTATTCTATGGTCTCATTCTTAGTAACATTGTCGCGAATATAGGCTATATTTTCCCGCGATTTTGACGTGTAGCCTTTTTATACCATGGTTCAGCAGCGCCTACCGCATTCACTCTTAATTCTGGTCTGCACTGACAGTCGATATCTTCTGCAACTTCTGAACCCAAGCTAAGACTGTGATCTCTTGCGCCTCGGTGCAATACTTTAGTTTCTGCAGCCAAACGGTCCTGCTTGCGGGTGGAACTAACACTTCTGCAGCTGAATATAGGACCTTTGGATATAGCAATTTCAGAAGGTGATGACCATGCGAACAAAACTGTAGTCGTAGTCGTACGTCGTAACATGAGACGTAAGGTGTGTCGCTTTGTCATAGAATGCTAGCCGTAACTATTTAAACCTACTAAGTATTGCGACTACGGCTTCAACGACTAGCCAATCAGCATCGAGGATTCCATAGACAAGGAACAAGGAAATAAGAACTGCACACAAAATATTTAAGCTTTACGCAGTAGACAAGTGCTCGACTTTACCTGTGATGTGTGACAATTGCATGAATTTCAAAATTGCAGATAATCTAATTCGCTGCAAATAGAAATATTGGAAGGATTGTGATGTATAGTACAGAGTCAAGGTTGCATGTATCTGCGAGAAATGTGGAACGTCAGCTTGTGGCGGTGGTGGTTCCCGTATTCGCTACATCTTACAGAACTCTGATTCGATACAATCTTGTAAGTGAGTTGGCAATTTAAAAATCACTATGTTCGTGTAAATGTCGAGAGCACAACATCAGGGGCAATGTTTTAGCTTTTCCCATTTCAAAGTTTAAGAATTAGAATATGCTCAATTCGCAGTCGATTCTTAAAAATTTTTTGAACTGACTACCACTCCAGTGACCCGTAAATGTTAAAAACCATCATCGTTACATAGCATATATATTTCTAACAAACTTTCTTTACATTCGAAATGCCACTAAGTTGGTATTCTAATAAACACGTAGTATAATAAGTACAGTTGTTTACTTTCAAAACGTGTCCCGATGAACTGTGTTCCGAAATACACACACAAATAAATTAGATTAACTGAAAACTTTCAGAACAAAATTCCTTTAAATTTTAGAGAAACTACTGTATTTCATGTGTTAATATGTGATACATTTAAGGCATTTACTATCTCAAAACTTTTATAGTAAATCATACGTACTGTTACTAAAATCTGGAGCTATCTTAAAACACGCATACCGAAGCAATGTCTATCCATAACGTCTTGATTTTTAAGGGTGTTTATTTTGTAGCCCCCCAACATGTACTACTAAAATTCCTAAATGTTAAATGTAAATTAATCGCCAGTATAATCTTTGCAGAAAGAGCCAGCATTACTTACACACTTATTGGTTCTTAAAAAAATTAATGGTGTATGACATTTTTAAAAACAAACTTTTATTTAAATGCTGTAAAAAGAAGAAAATAAAGTTTACATTGAATCAAATCCATCAATTTATTACATTACACAATTTGTATTATACAAAAGTTTGTCGCGAGATTTACCTACTTCATAAAAAAATATTTTTTTCTTAGCATTATTTATATCAAGATCAAGTCTTGTTTATACACACAGGTAAATCTCGCGGCAAGCTTTTATATCATACACATTGTCTAATATAATAAATTAACAAAGTACAGAAGAATATCCGTCGTTTGTTTAGAAGGGTAAGAGATAATATACAACATAGCGTGCTCTGAGGTGGTACGCTCACATCACGTTTGATACTTCCTGACGTCACTCAGTCCTCGGCACGGCCTCACCTTCACTTGACCTTCACTTGACCTTCACTTCGGTGTTTGCAGGTATGCGCCACTTATTTCAGCTTGGAGTTAACTTGTGCCTAACCAAACACATTTCCGGGTTGGATTTTGGTTTTTTTTTTTTCACCACCGCTAGAATTTGTCCAGTGTGTAGGTCGATACTAGTTAAGACACGACCCCGCTAGGTCTAATCGTTCAGCCTGGCAGTTATACACCATCTCCTCGAAGAGCTGAATGCGGACGTCATTTTATTCGTATTCTTCTCAGCAAACCCTTTCATTTGCTACCCATAGCATGGGAGTGCATAAAAAATAACTAGTCCGCCATTTTGGGCGGTCCACCGTATTGGATTTAGAATAACGTCACTTAGCTAACCATGCACTATCATCCAAACTAAACGTATATGCAAAATTTCGGCTTAATTGGTTGAGGATAATTGCTTTAAAATTCAGTTGCAATATTAAACCCGAATATACAAACACTGGCTGTCCCGTTGCGGTTTCGCCCGCGTGTACTATAGAAAAGAGTAACTAACTTTTAATTACGTATTAATTGCTGGTGTTACTATATTCTCTGTATATCTTTAATTATCGAATTACCTTAAATTGGTTAGTATATATTTACGTACGCAAACTTCAAATAAAAGAACATGTGTCCTGGAATTACTTTTTGGGTATTTCGTAAGCTTCATTTCAAAGTAAAAACCACCTCGATATCTCAAATGGTTCAGGAGATATGGATTATTAACTAAAAATACGTTACATTTTTCCCCGGCTTTCAAGGACGAATTTTTAACAATCCAATAAGTTGTTTTGAGATATTTACATGAGCACCATTCTGATGCAAACATAACATCGATACCTTAAGTGGTTTAAGAGAAATAGAGGATTTATTGAAAACACATTTAACGACATTTCACCCCCTTAATTTCCGAATTTCAAAAACTCGAAAATTATAAAATATGGATTTGCCGAGACAATGTTTTCAAGTAAAAATATTAGCAATGTACCATCAGGTTAGAAAGTTATCTAGAATTTCGAGAAAACATGGTTTACCCCTTTTCACCCCTTTAATTTTCTATTTTCGAAAAATCCTTCCTTAGTGGGTGCCTACGCTGTGAGGGGAAACTATGCTGAAAATTTCATGTTTCTATGCCCAGCGGTTTGGGCTGTGCGTTGATGAGTGAATGAATGAATGGGGCGCTTTAAGTTAAACAAAAGCTTGTAAAATATACAACTTCTCATCTTTACATCCTAACAGGGCACAGTTTGGTACGTTGCGCCAAGGGTTCGCTGAAAAAACTCCTCTCGAAGCACGTTTAGTAAAGATTAAGTTATTTCAATTAATACTATCTACTTCATAACACAAGTTAAATAAAAAGTCCTTAAAGAGGATTTAATTAGAATCAGGAATCATATACATTTTTTTTAATTTTTGTGTAGCAGTCTTATCGTATATGATAAATGACAATATTTAATAGTAACAAACTATTTCTGTGTTATATTGGTTGCTGGAAAACTGTTGAATGAAGAACAGTTTTCCTCACATAAATTATGTATCGCATCGACACACTAAAACCGTATTGGGTAATGTGAGTCTTTATTTTGGAATAAAGAATGACGTGAATCGTGTTCACGGGCTTCTCCGCAACTGTCTGTCATGTTGAACTGCAGGCATGACAACCTTACACCCCCCTCCCGCCACAAGACTGTAGTTGGACTCGTCCAGCGACGAGCTACTGCCACCCAGGTCGCAGCCACTGAACATTAAAATAAATAACTTTCGCTCCAACAGCAAAGACGGAAGAGAATTTAATTTAAAAATATATAAAAATGTACTTCTCGTATTAAGTTAATTAGTGTCTTCTTGTGTGTAGGTAGTTAGTTTAGGCTAGTATTCGTAGAATAACTTACCACAATGGAAAGTTAATGAGTATATTTAAAGTCACCAATATTATTCACCATAATTTTCAACAGGGTTCATGTGCAATCATCCTCACTCATAATGTTTGTTTTTGGCGCGCACCTGCCGCAATTATAGCTTGTACGTCGCCATTACAGCAGTGTTCGCGTAGCTTCCAAACTAACAGGACGTGTCGGGCTGTCGTCGAAGCAATAAATAATTTTCTGTTACAAGAGTGCCTATATTTACATTTGTGAATCCCCGAAGCAGTAATCAGGCATCGCCCCCTTTTTTATTCCCCATTCGCTCAGTTGTTATAAAAATATTCAAGACACTTATTTTCCCTCTTTCTGGCCAATAGGGTGTGTAGTACGAATAACCTGGTCTGTGGAAGGGTGCAACACAGTAATGAGAATTATACGACCAGTAGGACATCAGCGACAAGCAGGGTAGCCGCTGAGCCGTCGACCACACTCTGTGAGGCTGGGACCTCATTCTCGTTTAACATCGGGCTGACTTGCCATGCGGAACTGGCTCGTAAGGGTATATTTTCTGTACGTTTCCTCCAACCGCAGCAGTTCCATGAGTGAGTCCTAGGCGTAATATCCAGATAGGAAGCTCGCCCATGCTGCGAGTCCAACTTGCGGTACCTATTGAACATCGGACACCTACACATTCGTATGTCAGTATGTTCCAGTCAGAAGACGTTCGCGACATGCGAAGTAGGAGAGATTTATAACTGAGCAAGTCCGCAGAAGATAGTACCCAACAGTTAGTGTCATATATAGTTCCTCAAATAACTTAGGTTACTAACCACTTTTAAAACAAATCTCTGCAATGTCGTATTATAGTTTGCTAGGCCATGACTATCAATAGAGCACGAGGGCAAAGTTTGAAAACGGCTGGTGTAGATTTAAGAAGTAACTTATGCTTCCTTATTGGTCCTATTTATGTGGCATACTCAAGAATAGTTTCACCTAACAACCTAGGGTCCTGTTTCAATCAGAAAGAAAACGTTTAAAAAGAAAATTTAAGCACTTATTTATTTTTATAAATTTCAATTTTTGATGAATAATGAAATTAAATCAGTAAATACATAATTCAGCAAGAGTTTAAGATACCGCAAGGAGTATAGTGTGTAATGTATGGTGAATAATATTAATTATATTTGTCGGTAAAGCTTGCGTGGGCTGCAGTGTGGATTCAGAAGTTACCTGGTCTTGCCAATACTTTTCTGAGACGTTCCGTGGGCAAAAGTACACAAACATGTAGCGCTGAATGAATACTGAATTAGAAAGAGAAATAAAAAACCAAGCTTGAAATAATTACGAAAATTTAATTAAAAATCTTTAAGAATCATTTTGAATGAAAGAAATCTGAACTTATGATAAAACAAATAATCATTAGTTTAGAAGCTATTTCCCCAACACTAATTAAAGCAATTACCCTGCTACCCCATCACAGTAATTAGACTCTCTTATTATTACAAATATTTAATTTAATTGGGTTATTGTACTCTTGAATTTATAATTAGACAAATGGTATTATCTCGGGTTGTGTGCCGTTTAGCAGTTGGCAAACCTGCACCACAATAAAGTCACTAAACGAGTGTGTATATATTTTGAATATTAATCACCAGTATTAAAGGGCACATTTACATAGTTATTTTTATATTACGTTTTATTGAATTGTATTTTTATTATAGGCTTAGTTAAATTATAGTAAGAAGTTTTTTTATATTATAATAGCCCACAAATTTTGCCCACTTAATTGAGTTTCCGGAAGTGTCCGCGAGGAACGCTGTGTGCGCGAGAGACGGTGTGTGACGTGAGTGCCGGGACTCAGCCAGCAGTGATCAGCTGGGTAAGACGTCGGGGACTGTCCGTGGTCGACGGGTGTCGAGAGTATAAGTTGGCACGGTGTATGAGTATGGTTGAAGCATGTGGCTTCAGGATTGCTATGTTGAGCAATTAACGTGTCTTAACGTAGCTCTCGGCAAAGTATACAAGCGTCAGGAATTTCGGCAAATACTGCGGACGTCAATTTATATAGTAACGTAACTTGTACGGGACCATAGTGAAGATAATGAGACAACTACACATCGCGGCAGCTCTGATATGAAAATGCGTGACCTGGACGATCTACAGTTAACAAGGCATGTGTTTGTAACTGTTTATAAGCCAAGTAATCGGGCTGGATTTTCCGTGTTATTCAAAAACGTAACATTTGTGGATCAGCTGCATAATTAACGGCAAACTAAAGGAAATAGAACGTTTAACAATTTCTGTGCATAGACTAACTTTGAATATTCTATTTACCTGTTCAATAATCGCACCGGTGCATAATCAGTATTGAATGATTGTTGTAATATAAATTTTGAATGGTCTATTAAAATAAAATATTTAAATTTAATTTTTTCCTTCTACTTTGTAAAGCTCAGAACCAGTAATATAGCAAATGGCCCTTCCGGCGATGTGCTTTTTATCGTTAAATTTAGTGTTGACCTCTGTTACAAACCAAAGGCCAGGCAAGTGTGGTACACATCCAACGTAAGAGGGCATGTCGCCACAATAACTTGAACGAGAAATATTACAAATGGTGAGTATGAATAACACCGACAAACGCTGGCAGGTGGTTCCTTAGGGAAAAAGATAAGACGAAAATATAAGATCCACTTTTCCCGAAATTGATTATTAAGGGCGCGGTTTACCTCACTTTCGAACGTCTTTTTTTATTTTAATATATGTACCAGATAATTTTTTCCTTATTTTAGACATAAATTGTGATTAAATCTTCCTCTCAGGAAATTTGTATATCTCTCATAGTTTTTGCGTAATGAGTCAAACACATCAAAATTTGCACTTTACGGTTTTATGTACGCCACTAAAACCAACTGATATACCGAACTGAGAAAATTCACAGTGTATAACGTTATAGGCTATGATTTGAATCATATAAAAAATATGTATTTTTGTATTTTTAAAAAATTTTTGGGATTTTTAAATTTTAGTTTTAAAATTCAGCATTTTTATTAAATACAAAAATATTTTATTTTTAGTTTTTAAATGTGTCAAATCATAACCTACAAAATTGTTATACAATGTGAATTTTTTCAGTTTGGTATGTCAGTTGGTTTTAGTGGCGTACATAAAACCGTAAAGTGCAAATTTTGACGTTTACGACTCATTACGCAAAAACTATGAGAGATGTATAAATTTCTTAAGAGGAAGATTTTATAACAATTTATGTCTAAAATAAGAAAAAAATTATTTGGTACAAATATAAAAATAAAAAAAGATGTTGAAAACTGAGGTGAACTACGCCCTTAAAGGAGCTGTGCGCCTCCGAAAGTTGGAATTTGAAATCATTTAAATAAAACATTTTAGAAACTAATTGCGACTAAGCGACAAATAGGCGAATAGTGCTTTGCGTAATTGAGATCACTCATATCTCGAAATGTTGGTTGGAAAGATCAGCTCTCGTCATTGTGGAAATGGGGGTTGCCACCCTGCGTTTGCATAGAACTTATTAAAGAACATTTGTAAGAGATTTATTATATATATTTATTAATCACCACGTTGCAATTAACAAAAAATATCGTCTCGTCCCAACACTCCCAGGTGAACCTTTTGCGAGAATCCGCGGTGACAGTATTCAAAACAGAATGCGCCTGGCCTGACAGGTAGGCAATCTACTACACACGGGATGTGTAACTGTGGTGAAAGACGAACATTGCATTGCTATTATTTACCTATGTACAGGAACCTTTACACATTTAAATTACAGTGGGCGCTGTCTGTGTTACAAAATGAAGTTAAGGAGGTAGTTTCTGAAATGTCTCATCTCGTATCACGTACACGTTTTATTTCATTAATTAAATGTCAAACGTCTATATTGGTCACCAACAAACTCCACCCGCATACTACTTATTAAAAATTAAAACAAATCATACGTGCAGCGTATGGTATGCGAAGTTTCGTAAGGTGGTGGGCCACCTTGAAGTGTAAGCCTAAACCTGTGTTTATTGTAAACATTGCAGAAAGTATTTGAAATGGAACAGTGGCATGTATGACTGTGCGTAATTGGACGGTTATGTACAACCTCTGCGATTCCCGTCGCTGTCATCTAAAGTTAACATAGTAGAACAAATAAGGGTTGCAACCCTGATGTTGCATAAACCTTCGTGGTGCTGAAACCTAATTGGTTATGGATTATTGGGCAGCCCGCTAACTATGAATAATTAATTTGGTTTGTGTCACCCCTCTAAAAGCTCACAAAACATAGAAACCATTAAGAAAAAATATATCAAAGTAGCTTAAATAAAATTAAAAATTTAAACATTATTATCTAAGTGAAATTAAATATGTAAGTAACTATACCGTTTGTCATTAAAGTCCAAATAGTGATATAATTATTATATTACAAAGCATTTAATGAAAAATATAGAAAAACAAAATATCCTATAATTTTATTACAATAATAACTCAGTCGATATTTAATTTTTAGTGCTACCACGAAAATATAAAAAAAAACGTATGCAATATTTTTCAAAATATTGTTATTATTGACTTCTAAAAATAACTTTATTAATAGAATAAAACTAAATTTTAATGTAAGCTCAACGAAGCGGGCGAGTCATCTCTAGTACTCAATAAACCAATGCCACACAGCTTGTGCAATTCTGCGAGGAAACAAGTTGTGTTTCCACCTCATGCCACACATATGTGACTTAAACAGAAACAGCAGTACGACAAATATTATAACGCAATAACATTTCGCGATTCAGAAGTTCCACCTCATGTTGATCGGTTATTTTTCGCGCGGTTATATTTGTACTCAAGTTAAGCTGCCTTTAGTTCGGCGCAGTTTGAGATTAAAAGGGCGAATATTGAAAAACCACTTGTATAAATAAGCTGCTGCTTCTTCGTGCACAGAATTCTAGCCCTAATTGACCACTTACGTCCGTAATAATGGCGTTAACAATTCATCAGGGAGAAAGTTTAAATTGCACTCGTGTTAAACTGCCGTGACCTGTACTGCCACCCTTGCACAATTCATTACCGCTGAGAGTTTTGTTGCTATGGGACGTAGATGTCGAGAACTACTTTGCAATTTGAAAGTACTCATTAGTTTATTTTCTCGAAACTGGTGTAGAGGTTTCCTTAAGCCACTTTTGGATGAAGTTATGCAGCATATAATGAACTATTCTCTGTGTATTTATTTACAAACATTTTTTTCAGGGTTGTTTCTCTTCAGAACTGATAATAAGTTAGCTGTTTTTTAAATTATGTTTGATCGTCCTCCTTCTATTTGTTATGATTAGTTAAAAATAAAACGCTATTTAGTGAGGTTGGCTCCAATTTACAATCTCAGTAATGTATTCGTTTGGTGGTGTGGGCAGGCACATACACGTGCAGTCACGCATTAAAACATCTCTTCTCAGTTCCCGAAGTTTTATATATATATATATATATATATATATATATATATATATATATATATATATATATATATATATATATATATATATGTATACACGTATGACTTCAAAGTCATTCTTAAGCTCTGCCTTCCAGCTTCTTGCTCATTGGTTGCTGCTACAGCAATACAGGAGTTCCTGGATCTCTGCCTCCTATGGTTAAGGACTTGAAAAATTCGAGTGTTCTTTTGGACACCATACATAGCGTTTAAAAACTGTAACTTCGAGTTGCTTTTGCGATTGTTTTTTTTTTTTTTTTTTTTTACTAATTCGTCTCAGCGGAGACCGAGCCAATACTGAAGAAGCAACATTATCTAGGCCCGGTAATGTGGTATCGCTCAATCACGTAGCAACCAATCTGCTTCAGTAACAGGTATTATTGCAGTCTAGCCTACGGGTCTGTAAACCCGTGAATTTTTAATCTCTCTACCTATGCCTTGGGCCATCTGTTTTTTGTGAAAATATTTTTGCTCTAGTTTGTTTCAGTGAATTATGTGCACAGCTGTAGCTCTTCTTCATGGTCAGTGTGAGAATTTTTTTTAACATTCAACTCCTTGAAATTGTATCCGCAAATCACAGACGTGCAGTGGCGTAGTAACTTTATTCTGGTTAGCCCAGTCAAATGAGAGGCTCCTCTGCACAAAAATACACTGTCAACAACCTTTGAAAAGAGCTGCAACATTTCGAGAGCAACGATTTTATGGCGAAAAGATTTTTGTAACTTTTGGTTTCAATGCTAAATGTGCACATCTGCATGCTGTGCTACCTTGTCTGTGACTGGATAATTTTACTCTCGCTTGCCTTGGCAAACGACAGACTTACGGAATCTCTATAATCTTACTCTGATTGGTGCAGTCAAATGAGAAACGTGTCTGAACAAAGACACGCTGCCAGTAACCATGAAGCATGGCTGCCGATGTACACGTGAGACACTGAAACAAAGTGAGGCAAAGATCTTTTCACGACAAAATCGTGACCCTAAATATTGCACAAACGGCATCAAAACAAGATCGTGCAAAAATGTTTTCGCAGACATCAGGTGGCGCTATGTATGGCTACAGAAAGGAAAACTTGACAAGTTGAGTGACCAGCTTGGGAACTGCATGGTTTTGTGTGTACTGAGGTCACATTTATCTGTTCATTAGCTGCTACATTGAAGAGACAGTATTGCGTCAGACCATGCGGCTCGGGGTATTACACGGCATGTCTAGCATGATCGCTTCATCTGCCAGAACGAATGAACTCTCTCAGCATTACGGCCGAGTGCATCTTGGCTCTTCTCAATGAAGTTTCTTTGGTTGAGAGACAAAAATCTCAAAAATTCACATATTGACTTTATCCGTAATGTTTGTTTACAACGATCGTACAAACACCCCAAGTCACATATATATCAAAAGTTTGGGCTCTGATGAATAATTTACAAAAATGGATAACTACAAAATATTACATTTTTGTAGTTACAAACTATTTGTATAACTTCTTATCTGACATGCATGTTCACATAAATTTTGCAACATTCCGCACATAAATAACATTAAAATAATCACGGGTATACAGTGGCGGATCCAGACCAAGATTTTAAGGGGGGCGAATTATACAGATTACCATCATTTAAGCTTGGGGTCCAGGGGTGCTCCCCAGGAAAAATCTGTATTTTAAAGTGCAAAAGGTGCTATTTAAGTAGTTTTATTACCAACATACCATTTGTAGAAATACATAAATAAATATACGAAAATAATTGGTTTCAGTGGAGAATTTAACCAAAATACATCTTTAATAGGTGTCTACATGAACCCACCGCCTTGCTACATCCCTGTGCCGAACAACTGATGACAGATTCACGTAACAAAAAAAAAAAAAAATTACAAGTTAGTTCCTATTTCGCGCTTTAAATATGAACTAGTGGTTAAGGTGTGTTCTCGCCTTGGAGAAATCTGAGAGCGAAAAGTGCATCTCCTTGTTTGAGGTGTCGGAGCGATGCCACGCTCTAGTATCCGAAGGGAGTAACCTCGAACACACTATCAGGGGTGTTGACGTTGCTCCGGGGCTCGTGAGTATTGGTGGGCACTACACCGGGATGGGTTCCTCGGCCTCTGGTGCTAGCTTTACGCTTCCGTGACACCTCAGCACAAACACCTCTCACATCCAAGTCAACCTGCAGCCTCCTCGCGGCGCCACTGGATGTTAGAACTAATGCAGGCTCTGGCGTGCGGGCCCTATGCATCTCGACTCCTCAGAGTTAGGAAAGGGGTATCTGCCCTGATGTAGTCTCCGACAGATGGCAACAAGGAGAAACTACTAGGCGCGGCGTTAGACTACCTAGCGCTCAGGCTGTTTGGGGCCCAAATTCCCAGGTCTCCACGTGGGAGACTATGGGTAATGGTAATGGACGAACCTGATGCGGTCTGGTGAAACAAGGCGCACGACCTAGCCATGCGGCTGTAAGGGTGGTCCCCCCTTCCCACCCTCGGTGGGTGCTCCGCAGAAAGGAGTATCCTGTGCATTCTTGTAGTACCCTGACAGCCAGGCTGGAAATCCCACAAATACCATGAAAACCAGGTAGTACTAGGGGCGAACAGACAGTCCCGTGATGAGGTTTCCTCTCATGTCTGGTCTGGGTTGGTCTCATAGTGGTGGTGGTTGCCCGGATGCTGGGCAGATCTGGAGAGGACCCTTCCTCTGAGAAAAGTCGATGAGTAGGCTGCAAAAGTGCCCGGTAGCAGACCTGGAAAGTCTGTTAGGGGTTAGATTGGCCACGACTCAAACCAATAGGAGACTGAGCTGAGGATCTCAGTCGGGGGACAGAATTGTGGGCGAGATCCTGGGATGGGTGGCCCTAGGTTCTCTCGCTAGCCACTGTTCTCCTTTGGAAGGTGGATGGAGGTGCAGATTAGTGTTCCGTCTAAGGGTTCGGCGGTTCCAACTAACTGTTAGCTAAAGTCCATTGCGTGGCCCATGGGGGCCACGCGACGGGATGGCCTTGAGCTAAGAGGCACCGTTAACAAAGAAAGCCACGAGAAATCGTGAGTAAATCGGTATGTTAATATGAAATAAAATTAGACAGACGAAAATGTAGTCTATATATAAATACAGTGTACTACAATATGTAATACCAACACACTGTTAGAACTGGTAACACAACTTCTCCAACTCAAAATCGTAAAATAAATAGGCGAGCAATTACATGGGGGAGGAAAATACACAGGATCTGCTAGAAACGAGCTAAATTTTTCGTTACCAGTTGAAATTTTATCTTTAGATGAAATAGTTTTGTCAGTTTGACTGTACGTTGGGTGTTTCTTGACATTTCTGTTTCTTGACGGATTTAGTTCAAAATTACCCACAAGAGTTGTTTGAGACATGGTAACCGGTAAAAGAAAACAGCAATACAACCATTTGACAGTAGTTTTAAGAAAAAAAATACATTAAATCAAACATACAAAATGAAGCGAGATTGCATACAAAGGAATCAAAAAATTATGTTTCCTTTACAGCACAATTAAAGAAACACTAAAATGTCTAATAATGATTTTTTACCATCGAATATTAAAAAAAATTGTTTAAAAGTTTTAAAGCATGGATTCTACACATCTCAAAGAAAACATTGCAAATAAAAACGAAACTGGCATAGAGGAATATATGTAGAGCTCAAAAACTCTGCAAAATCTCATAACATTATTCAGTAATTTATATTTTAGTTTTATTTTTTTTAGCAAGTATCCAACATTAAATATATTAGAATTAGGTTACTTCACTTTATGCTATAAAATGTTTAAAACAATTCAACAATTCAAGGAACTTACATTAAATTGCAAAATCTAGACGGCGATTACCTGATTCGGCAAAACCGTCAATATTTTTTTCCACTTTGACATCAATGTCACTATGTATATGCAATAAAGCAAAGCCATTCAGACTCTCCTCACCATCCGTGAACGCAGCCACGTCTTCAAGCATCTTAACGTAGAAAAAGATCGTTCTTCGCTAGCCACACTACCTGGCAATGTAGCCAGCACCAAAATAAGTGTTTTAATTGTTGGAAACAGATCCCTAGTACAAATATTCATCCATTGCTCTTGTTGTTAGAAGACATCCTAGGTCACGTTCACGACGTAACTGTAACTGCCATAATTGTAGCTCACTTTCTAAAACTTTTCTTCCTATCTTTTTTTTTTTTTTTTTTTTTTTTCGTATCCCATAAATCCGCGGTGACGTTGAACAATATTCAATTCAAAACGTCTCAAGAAAACTCTTCCGAATTAACACTTCTGTATATTAAAACCGGCGGAATACACAATCCTAGACTGTACAATTTTAGCGTCACTGGCGAGACCCTTGATTTGAGATCTTCGACAATGTTTTCGAGGGTAAGGATAAACTAAGTAACTCTAAATTATGTTTCCATGTAACCTTCTGTAGAAATATTAGGTCGGCGTAGTTGTCTTTTGACTGTTATGGGCATTTTCAGTTCCGTCCCTAAGTCAACAGCTTAAGCATCGACCTCGTCCATCAAATAATAATAAAAAAAAGTCTCACAATCTCTTCGTTTCACATCTAAACTGCAAAGAGTTTTTTCAAGCATGTCTTTGTCTACTATCACGTCCAAAGTCTCTTTCTGAAATAATCTGCTGATAAGCAGAGGGACTGCAAGTACATCATAAAGACATATTAAGTACACTAAATATTCAGTCTCACAAATAGCGGCATCTTGAACTTCATTACTCCATTCCGAAATGGTTGACAGAGCATCTGCTATTTTCGGCAAAGACTGTCGGAATTGAAGGACGCTGTCATGCCTCTCAACCCACCTTGTCTCACATAATCCAGTTAACCGCCTGCCAACAGTTTGCGTAAGAACTGAATTACGTTTTCATGAACCAGAGAAGAAGCTATCACTTTTTTCTAGAAAGTGAATACTCGCTAGATCATTTAACTTTAAGTCTTGCATAATACTTTGCTCATTTTAATACTGCTGATGTCTCTATGCGAACTACTTTATATTTTTAATTTGTACATAGTGCAAACCCTAAATTTTTAAAAAAAATTTTTCGAGTTTAGGGGGGGCATTGCCCCTATCCCCCCTTTAAATCCGCCACTGCGGACATATAACTAAAATACACTCAATTATAACAAACTTCTTACGGTATGTTCTGTCATCTATTTATGGAAGAATAAATACGTAACTGAAAATGCTGGATTCTGTGTGAGACAGCCTGATTCGAAACACCGCAAAACCATGGGTGTACATTCATATGCGTTTATAGTTATTATAGTTCTGTCGTATAAAAGTATTATTTTTCAAGTAAATTAGTTGTAGGTGCTCTTATTTTAGTGACAGGGGTTATGAAGTTAGCATGTTTTAGGATTTAGGTCCTCAAGTCTGAACTGCCAAAAATACATATACCGGTATCTCAATATTTTCATTGATTGGGGCACTGCTACTCTGCTCCTTGAAATGAGCTGACAGCCGACCAACAAAGAATACAACAATGTGTTTATTGTGAGAATATAGGCTGCATTGCGTTGAAACAGCTACGTTAAGGGACATGGTTATAATTTGTCTTCAGAACATCGATTGTAAAAGCGTACGAGAAGCGGACAGGCGCGACTAGCGGTCCTTGGGAAGTCCTTGGGGAATGTTCGCGTGAGTACGTCCACCGTGGTTGCTGAATAAGTTAGCACAGACAAGACGCATGCGCACTGCCTCACACCCCTCCAGCATGTCGTCCACGGATGTTGGACCCGTCCAGTCTTACTGCCGCGCGCACCCGCGCTTCTAGGTTGTTCATATCCACTCACCGCCGCTCTGACGCACCAATCAACGATTCCGCACGTAAGGTTGGTAGACAGTACGACTAAAGGCGACGGGTCCCTATCATGCTATTTTAGTAAGTTTTATTGTTGAAATCTTAAAAAAGAGCAGATATCACATTTAAATGTTGGGAATTGATTGTAACGTGTTGAATATTTTTTAACATACATTTCTTCATAACTTTGACTAGTCATTGACTAATTAAGTCGATAGTTAGCCAAAACTATAAAAACATACGTTTTGAAAAAATTGGGCTACATATTACAAACAATTTCAAGCATTTTTATGTAACCATTTTGCAATATCTGCTCCCTTTCAGGATTTAAAATTTTAAACTGGCAAAAACAGCATACATAGGAACCCATAGCTTTAAGATACGTCCTCACCTGGTGCATGTACAATGTTATAGCAAGTCACGCGTATTCTCTTTTTACGCAAAACCGCTTAACTCAAATTGAAAAATTCTATGGGCTCGTTAGAAACACGATTTTAGGGCATTTAGAAATGGCGAAAAATGTTTTTTTATAGGCTACTATTGTAGCTCCGAAAACACCACCGGAATCAGCAAAGGGCAAAACGAGATGTATGCGTTGGCCAATACGTCGTACTATCTAACAAGTTGTGTGTGTGAACGTACTTTGCGCATTAAAGGTACACTGCTCAGGAACCACGGAGAACTGCAGGTGTGCACGTAAGGCACTGATACAAAGTGGGGAAAACTCTTTTCACGAAAAACTATAGTCCCTAGCTATTATGCCAAACAAGCTAAGATTAATTGTAAAACACGCTAGTAAGATAATAGATTTTGTTATAGAAGCGTTCGGCAAGAGAACATTTATGCATCTTGTTGTGCTGCAGTAAATACCGTAGGTTCTCCGAGTTACAATTACGCTAGTTTATCTGAAACTACAAATCGAATATGTGTTATTTGAAAAATTTATTAGTTTGGATTAGGAATTATAAACATTTTTATTCATACATACATTTTAATAGATATTGTGCAAATTATTTTTCTGTCAAAAATATTATATATTATTAGAAGTTCTCCTATAAAAATTAATTAAGTTGATGTTAAGCACAAGGTTCAGCCTCAATTTGTCTTAAATAATATCTTGCTTACGTCCGTACGGCAGACATTGTTCCTCGCTGAAATATAAACACGGAGCTTGCTAGCCTGTAGTAGTACGAACCTTAACTACGGACACCTATGTTTGTACGTTATTGTTTCAGTGAATTCGTTCACATGTGTAACTTTTCTTCGTAGTAAGTGAGTGTATTCTTAGGGCTTATCACTCGCAAATGACAGACGTGCATTGTCGCAGTAACATTATTCTCATCAGCACAGTCAAATAGGAGACGCCTCTGCACAAAGACACACTACAACCACGAGTCAGAACTGCAACTGAACAACGTATGTATGACTGAAACAAGATAGTGCAAATATATTGTCGGGAAAGTCACGTTGCCCTGACCTTAAGACGGCTATGTTCCGGAGTGACCTTGACGTGCGCTTCCCATGCCACGTGTTCGAGCAGTCTGGAAGGCGTGGCGTAGGGCAGAGGGCGCGGCTTATCACTGTGACGTACGTACAGAGAGTCGCAGTGGTGGGGGTGCGAGAAATCTTCCTATCACTTCCCCTCCCTCATTTGTGTGCTTGACGCCCTGAGAGGAAGGTCATGCTGAAAGAAGCTAACCAGGGTGTCGAGCCGGCAGGTTAAGCGTCTCTTGCAACTGAGTAGCTATGTTTGATGACGTGGGTGTTTTGTAACCCAACAGCGCGTGGCGCGAATCAATTATTCCTGGCGGATATATGTTACACAATAGCTGCGCTTAATTATATACAAACAAAATATAAGTACGCAATATTTAGACAAAGAAAAGGTCGAGTGCACTGTGTACCTCGGTAAACTGTTTTGAGGGACGAATTATGTTACTTTACTGGACAATGGTTTTATTGCCGAACTTAGCTTCTGTACTTTTTTTTTTCGTGCGTGAACTGTTAGCTTTGATATGAAGATTACAAAGGT
>PNEQ01085620.1:23763-119876 GCA_003012365.1 Medauroidea extradentata | reverse complement strand
TAACTTACCTGTGAGTGAAATTCAATATAATACCCAACACAAACAGCAGCCTTCGCCAACAATACGTATCTCCACCGTATCCTGTCCTGTGAGCGAATCGGGCCGTGCCCAAATCAGTGACGAGGCTACCCGAACTACCCCGAAGTGTACTATTTCGTTGCGTCCTCCTTCTGCTCATGCGCCCACTACAGGCAAGGCAAGGCACGGCAAGGCATAGCAAGGGCGGCAACGCCAGAAGTCCGAAGACTTCTCCGGCGCGGTAGCTTGCCACCCCTTGCCTCCCCTTGCCTGTAGTGGGCGCGCTTTCATTTATTAACACGAGTTTTGTCCGAGCAGACATTTTCTCCTTGCCACGCCTTGCCGCCCCTTGCCTCTAGTGGGCGCTCAGCTTTAGGGTATCATAATATGATAGGCCGCAGCAAACTACGAAGAACTTCAGTCGTATAATTGTAGTTTAAAAGACGTTTAACAATTTTAATTTCGCTTGCTTACTAGTAGTATTTATGAATGTCCAAATTATGGGTTTGGCCCACTATGTTCTGTTCATAACGTCCATTGATAGAAAGAGAAAATAACCAAACAGGGGTAATCGCCATAAATTTTAAGTTTGCAACTTCCGCTGCAGGATATATAAAAAAAAAAAAAAAAAAAAAAAAAAAAAAAAAAAAAAAAAAAAAAAAAAAAAAAAAAAGTGGTACATAAGTCAACTCCAAACGTAAATGGAATTGACAGTCAGTACAAACAGGTAATAAAATATTATAGACAATAGTTCTTAATTTAAACATTTTGGCAATGTGGTCAGAGTGACATGTTCTTAGTAAAACATTTTTGATGACAAAGTTCAATATATTTTAGATTTTGGCGAAAGAAATCGTGCAAACTGTTTACGCCACACTGGCCAAATTATTTTGTATATTTAACCTGTAAATAAGTAAAAATGTATTTCGTAAAGGCCCAGGAAACCACTCGTTGCTACAAGGATTCTCATTGTACCGTTTCAGGCACGATTCTGATTACGGGATGTAGTGTGGCCGCCACAGACGAATGAGGAATGACATAAGTGAGACCCTTCAATGGAGCCGCAACTGATTGTAAGTGCAGAGGAAGCTGGAGTACACCGAGAAATCCAGCCGCCCACCTGAATTGACCGCCTTATTTACCAGTTTAACACGGATCGACTTGGTGGAAGGCGAGTGGTCTGACAACCCAACCACATGTTGAACCTGTAGTAGTCGATCAATATTTTTCGCAGAACTATGTGAACTGCATGCATTCGCTTAAATCGCCAGAGAGATACGGCGCATTTATTACCTCGGGCATAGAGGACACTATGCATCTGCTGAGAGAGCAAGGATCGCCCTTACGCCTCCAAAATCACAACGCCTTACACATGTAACATCGATCCAGACAGAAAACACGTACGAGTTGTACGAAACGTTACTTATTGGCCACATACACTGTTCTGGATTGTCTTGCGTACTGTTTAATATCGGAAAGCTTGATATGTTTATCGCCAGCAGTGAATCGAACCCAATGTGAGCTACATCTGGCACGGCCACTCGAGATGCAAGAATTTACGAAACACTTTGAAACCAATCTCTTTAATTCATTTTGAATTTGATAACAATGTTTCTTTCCATTTAAATTTTGCAGTTATAATTTTGTAATTAAAGCCATGCCGTTCTCACATGATACATTATAGTCCATGTCACACTCAGACCATACCGTTTATTACTAACGTATGTAGAGGTAGCTGGTGCAATATTGTATTTAAACTGATTACAACCATAAGGTTATACACGCATATTTGGTGTCTATTCACAGTGATTGAGGTTAAACTAAATAAACGGTGGTTGAATCAAAAAAGTTACCTTACAGGACAGTATATTTGCATGAAGTCCTTATTTCACGCAAACAATTTGTTCAACTCTGAGATATCTGGCAGTAGCAATTCATATTACCTACAAAGCACATCGTATATTTGGGTAAAATAAGGCTATTCTGATCTCTACATGACAAATAAGGACCGTAGTTTATTTCAAGTAAGAACTATAAAAAATTATTATAAGGGGTTGGATTAGTACCAACCATTATGTTATCAGCCTTGATGACGTAAACAATCTTAAAACTATAACTGATATCTCCCCTCCTAAAATGTTGCCATAAAGGAGATAGCTAGCTACGGCTAGTGTACTTCTTGTCACTTCATATGAACGCAGACCCTGTCTAACTGTGTTGCATACGTTATGATCCTTGGTGAAGTAAACGATCTTAAAACTCCCCTCCTAGAACGTTGCCGGAGGGGCGTAAGCTATTTACGTCTAGCGAGATTCTTGACGATTCTTGTGAGAAGAAGTGAGATGGTTATACGGCCCTTTAACAACGACGTCATAAGAGCCGATGAGGGTGAAAATGAGGTGAACGTATCACACATCAGCTATGCCCGAGCCAGAATTCGAATCCAGGTCTTCTAGCACCGTAGTCTGGCTCGCTTCTTGTGAACACAGGTGTCTGACTAATTGCCTTAGTGAGACGGAGTGTTTTAGCCTACTTTCCGTAGGAATAAGGATGTTTATGTGATCACCTTCCTGTGTGTGTATATGTGTTTGTATGTATGCGTGTGTATGTCTGTGTGTTAGTGAGTGTAGATGTGTGTCCCTCTAAAAACGTTTGAACCAGTGAACCAAATTTCATCAAACTTTGTACACAAATGGTACTTAGAAACCTTACTTGACTTTTTAAAATTCAGTTTACGCCCTTTTCATATTTTCAAATAGGCGGCCATTTAAAATTTTTTGGAATAAGCTATATATCTAAGGAACAATATTTCAGAATTTCTCCTAAGTTGGTAACAAACGCTACATACAAAGCTGACTAATTTTGTGCAGTTCGTTCATCCTGTTTTTTTAATTTTCAAAATGACGGCCATCGTTATGTTTTTAGCATATAGTACACGTATTAGGAAGTATTTTTCAGAATTTCTTCAAACTTAGTACACATATACTACATACAGATATGACTTGACTCTTGTGTATTTCGTTTATTCTGCGTTCAAATTAAAAAATGGTGGCTCTTTCTACATCTTTGGCATAGTATTAAACATCTTACGGCTTAGGGGGAAACATCGAAGAGAGTTTCAATTTTTTAACACATACGGCAGGAACGTGCCTACGTTTCTGAGAGTCAGGAAGGGGAAGGGGAAAATTATTATAAAAATTATCATTTGTATTTCAATGTGATTTGACACTATGGGTGTGACAGTCTACATTTTCCCCTACTGCAAATAAATCAATGACATTAAGAAATATGAATGTGTGAGAAAATTGAAAAATTTGGGAAAGTAAAGTGGGGAGGGGGGAGAGGTGAACAGTTTCGGTCAACGTTCAAAATCTAGGTCTTTAGGGCTGGTGAGGGATGACATGATGTGCGTAGGAACAGAGCCGGAATAAAGGGGTTGTCAGAGAAATAGTTTCCTCTTTAAATACATTAAACAAAGCATTGATGAATGATGGGGTTTTGAACTACATTAAGCACTTTTTGAAAAAACTGCTAAAGTGACTAGGATTTCGTTGGAAGATATACCAGTCAATCAGAGAGATCTGCCTGGTAAGGGCCCTCAGTCTGCCAAATCGAACACAGTCAAAAATTTTATGAGAGAATCAATCACTCTCTAAAATTTTTTTAGCCTATAAAGAAGGTGTAATTTTAACACAGCCCTTTGTTTTGGATGTTTTCACAGATAAGTTTTCCAACTGCTGAAAACAACGAGGGGCTTGGCTGTTATCATAGTGATGCTGCAAAAGATGGTGGAAAGGTTTTTTTTTGGGGGGGGAGGGGCAAAAAGGACAGAATGACTCGGGGCCTCTTGTCCTAAAGTCTGAGAAAAAAATAGATTATTTTATTTTCCCACTGTAAAATACGTCTATATTAACAGTGACACCATGCTCATATTTCGGCAAGAATCTATAACATACTTTACGATGTTATTTATGCTAACAAATTTACAATAAGTTGAGATCTCAACAAATGTTTTTTTTTTCAGGCATTTGAGACCACAAACAATTGTCTTTCCCAGTCCCCCAGAAACCTTGCTGCGGGCCTGCTGTTAGCATGCTGTTCTTGTATAAATTTCATATGTGTTAATATGGTCGAGTGATTTGAGCATGGGTGCATGATGGATTGTTTTCCAGCCATTACTACATGATGCAATCGCTGCGTTACATCCGTACTGTGTTCGTGTAAATCAGGCTGACATTCCGTCACTTTGGCTTTGAGGAGTGTCGGCATGGTCACACATTCCCCTCCGATCTCTGGAGGGGTGGAAAGGGAGAGCCAACATGCGCACAGCGATAAAGTACCAGGTTCAGATTTAACTTGCCGCACTATAGTGAAATGTTCACGCGTAAGTGAATTAACTGAAATTAATATGAGCAAGAGTTGTTTGCATCACAATATGTTCGGTTTTACTTTTAGTATCGTTTGTCTCCTCTACGAAGTATAGACTTCACCAGACAGACTCACCAACTTTCTTGCAGTTGTCATTTGCAATTCTTGCCTTCAGCTGTTCTGTCAATTCCAAATTCTTCAACAAAAGTAAGAGTTTCAATAACATTTAAAAGCATCTTACTTATTGCATTAAAACACAGCTATAGGAACATTCGCAGAGTTCATATCATGTTAATCAAAAACTTTCAACAATAGTTGATATCTTTTATAAAAATTTATTTGAAGACAGTTTGTGTACCGCTTTTATTTTTCAGTTCTGCTCAAATTTACCTATTTCTTGGGTAAAGTTTTTCTGCAGTAGAGGTTCTGATAAAATGTATACAAATTCTTATGTGCCTAAACAATACCTGCAGTATGTTATGAATAAGTCAGGCGGAGTCGGTCCCCGGATTTTCGCACGTGGGAGCGGTGCCGAACGATGCCGCTGATCGGCGGGTTTTCTCGTGGATCTTCGGTTTTCCACGCCCCTCCATTCCGGTGCTGCTCCATATTAAAATCATGTCGCCCCTCACCAGCGCTAAAGACCTAGATGTTAAGCGCTGACCAAAATCTCCACTCTTCACTTTTATGAACACGTAACTAAGCCGTTTTAAATACTATTAAAATGTCAGTTACATATGTTGTGTATTAAAATACCAGTTCTTTATGTTGTGCCTTTTTGGGCCAGGAGTGCTTAGAAAATATTAAAAACTGGGAATTTTTACGATTACATTTTGACGTAAAAGGTGTTAAAATATTATGCTTTTTTAATTTATATTTGGCGGCGTATGCATAACAAAGGGTGTTCGTGGTTGGAAATTATTGTATTAAAAAGAGCGACACGCTTGGAGGCGTAAGTACTTTAATGACTTAACTGTAATGTATATTATTCATAACTCAGTCACACTCCAGTATAACCAGAGATAGAGATATATGTTTTGTGTGTTTAAATATGGCTTCCTATAATTAAAGTCTTGTTGAAAAACTCAAGAAAACTAACCTGCGTTGGAAAATGTTCTGTTATAATGCAGTTAATGCTTATAGTTAAGATATGTGTGTGTTTGAGCGCGCGCGTGTGCATACATAAGAGCGTTTGACCTCGGTTACACTAGAGGTCTTAAACCTGTTCTGTTGAATACATTCGACAGCCATGCTTGATCGTGTTTAAAGCTTAAACATTTTTGCGCGGTTACACGACTAAATAGAATAAACTCAATGAACTTTATAACCTCAACAAACTTTGAACCTGAAATGTACGTACCTATATTTAATTATTACCACATATACACTCAACATTGATGCCTTTTTAATTATTATATAGCATCCAACGGTAATGCTGTAGTAAAGTGAATATAATTATTTTTAAACCTAAAAGTTTATATTATTTAACGAGTGCTAAATATCGGACCAAAAAGCAGCCATGTTTGTGCCACAGATCGTTACTCCAAGCAGCCGATAGGAGAGAAGCATCAAATATATGTCGTTCGAAACTACATATGAAACTAGTTTACTTTGAACGAGTAGAGACTACGATCTGAACTCGTTCGTTGCTCGTGTAACGGCAAATAAAACTGAACATGTTTGTGTGAAGTACTTCTGTATCCAGTGTAACCGCGACCTGTGTGATTGTATGCGCGCGCGTGCAGTTTTTCTTTCAAGAAGGCCAAATATTGGCCGAGACATACATATCTATAAATATCTAGTTTAAGTGCGAGCGTACGACTGAATATTTGTGTACAGCTTCTTGTGTGTGTCTACTGGAGTGTATGTGCGAGAAACGTCTGCTTCGTTGTACAGGTCCAAATATAAATTACGAGAGCATGCTACAACCATTGAATAGCTACAACTGACTTGTAGGATTTATAAAGGTTCACGTAAGCACGAGGCATCAAAAGATATAAAGAACTTGTCTAGAATGTTAATAGAAAACTATACAATACGTAGATATTTCTCATATCCATGCATAATATAATAGCACATAGACTAACTGTTATTGCTTCATAGAGTAATACGCACTGCGACAATCTGGTCGACAGAAAATGTTTTCGTGACGGGTAGTAGGTGTGCTCACTGGCGTCTTCGGAACATGTCTGTTAACATGAAAACTACCAATTTGAAGCAAAGCAGCAGGGGAAAGAAAAGGGGGAATCGGGCGAAGAGTTAACAGAGAAAGATTTTATGAAAAGTTGCCACATCAAGTTGAGCTGTAGGGTAATGGGGAAGGGTTAAATAAACTAACTTCTAACTACCCCCACTCAAGTACGAGGCTTCTTTCCCCCTCTCCCCATTCCTGTAACCATAAAAAAAGTCTTTCCCTCGCCTCCCCACCCCCTCAACCTATCACAACGCGTCTCCCCATTCAGCATTCTACCCCGCTCGTTTTCTCCAGGCGTTTTAGATGCGCGGCGCGTGACAAAAAAAAAGGGAAGAGAGAAGGATCGAGAGCTACAAGAGGAGGAAATATAGGAAGGGGGAAGGTGGGGACGGGAAGAAAGGTGAGAGCCAGTAAGAACAAAACAAGAATGACCCCGCAGTTAAGTGATATACTCTCCGGCTGAAAACATACGCCTCGCAGGAAAACTTTCACCTACCGCGCGTCTTTATACTGCGTCTCATTTCAACTTACATAATTCTGTAATAACGTCAGCAGAGATGGTCGCTCATCGCGAAAATATTTTGTGTCAACTCTTAATTACATTTACTGGTACGTTTACGAAATATTTTGTCTGTCAGTGCACGTATTACAGACGACTAGGAGTTGGAGTAACAATTATCTCTTCGCGTGATATAAATTGACATACAAGTTACGTAGACGAATATCAACAACCTCCAGCCATGCATGATATGTTTTGAAGCCTAACATGCTTTCAGCCATTTACGGAGCTACGAATATATATTTTGTCTGAACTTTTCTGAATACTCTGTTATTGTTTTAAATATTCCTATTTACAACTATTCCAAAGTATTATGTCAATAAGCTCTAAAACGCTTCTAATTAAACACATTAAGCGTCTTTTAAAAATAGTTATCATTATAAAACTTTTATAAAAGCCATACTTACTATTTTAGTAAAAATGTTTTATGATTTTCTAGGAAACCAAATTTTATTCAATGGTACCTGAGTTGAAGCATAATCGCTGGTGTTTAGTGGTTAGAGCAATCGATTCCTAACACGGTGATCGATGTTAGAATGCGAGCGGGGTCGATCCCAATATTAATATGTGAGGAGCAAGTGAGCCTTCATACACATTAGCTAATAAGTTCTCGCTACTAAGCACTAGTTAAACCTCTCCGCCGTCTCAACGGTTGGAGTGATATACATTAACAGTACACATATCATGAAGCAGAAACCACACTCGCTGATTAAAGTCATCAACTAATATAATACAGAATAAAAATCCAGAAGTAAAAACAAAATTGATAAATCTCTCAAAAATCATTTGCACAAATACTTTATCCTGGGTTGTCATTTCTCTTGAGTTGTTTATTACGATGTTTATTTGTGACAGTATAATGGGATTAAGAAATATGAATCGAGAAATTTATGTGGTCTGACAAAAATATGTGTTATTCTCATCTGGGAGTCTGAAAACAATCCACACAAAATAAATAAACTTCTTGGTAGTGTTTGAACAGTAATTTTATCATATATTTCTCTAAAAATTTTATTTATTCCGAGGTATTATTTTCGTTGATAAATTCGTAGGCCTAAGCCTCCCAAACAAATTACAGTAAAATATGGCACTGCTTTTAAGTCATGTTGGAATACAATACCAATAAGTGTTATAAATATTGTTTAATGAATTGGGGAAGTAAACTATTTATTGAATCAGTGCTTGAAGTAATAATAGCATTTTAGTTTTCAGATGTTAGATTATTATAATTATAGGCTGCATTCTCAATGACTGAAGTCACAAATGCTGAAAGACTCGGAAACACTTGAACCACTGTCTCATTAAATGTGTTAGAGTAACGCTGGTAATTCTGCTGACGAAGTAAGGGAAAGAGCAGGGAGTAAATTTTTACTCACGAATTTCCTTGTTTCCCGATGTCAGCCTACTGTCGATGTCTTGCGCATTATATGCATTCTTAATATATACAATGAATTGTCCTGACACACCCACTCACTCACTCATCAACGCAAAGCCCAAACTGCTGGACCTAGAACCATGGAATTTTGAGAGGAGCTTCAGCTTGGCCCGTAGGCACCCACTAAGAATGTATTTTTCGAAATTCGATAATTAAGGGTGTGAAAAGGGGTGAAATTTGTTTTCAAAGAATCCCTGATAGCTCATTAACCGGAAACGCTATCATAATTTTTTAAACTTCATAATATTGCCCAAAGAAATGCATATGTGCGAATTTCTCGATTTTGCGAAATTCGAAAATTGAGGGGATGAAAAGCCGTAAAATGTGTTTTTCATTAAACAGTGGTTTCTCCTAAACCATTTTAGATAATGAGGTGATTTTTTCTTTAAAATGATGCTTGAGTATATATCTGAAAAGTGTTTTTAGGATTTTTCGAAATTCGTCCTTGAAAGCTCTTAAAAAAATAAAACGTGTTTTTAATTAATCCCACATATCTCATAAACCAGTGGAAATATTGAAACGGTTTTTGCTTTCAAATAAATCTTACGTAAATTACAAAAAAATAATTTTAGGATTTTTCGAAATTCGCCCTTGAAAGCTGTTAAAAAAATTAATTGTGTTTTCAAATAATTATCTGAACCGCTTATACCCGTTGATATATCGAGATGATTTTTTTGATAAGAATGAACCTATGTATGTAAATATCTACAAACAAAATTCAGGATTTTATGAAATTCGAAAATTAAGGATGTAAAAAGCAGTGAAATGTTGCAGTCTCCCGAAAGAAGAGAATGATCACGGAGAAATAACTCGACAGTTGTTTCTTTTAGCCACCCTACTCATAAATAAAACCTCTTTGGACTGTAGCCTGTACCACGGTCGCAGGAGAACAGGTCTGGACACTCGCCTACTACCAATGTATTTTGCTTGACCCCCTTGTTCTTTGGCTGTAGTTCGTCAAGTTACCGAGAATGTCGTACTTTTTGGCGCTGTAATTTGGGCAGTCGGATTCAAACTCCGCTCACTTTTTTCCATCGTTTACATTATGAAGTAAACAAATATTGCTGGAGCCATGCTTTAAAATTGTGAGCGAAGGAAGTGTTTCATAAATTGAAAAACAATACGCATTGATAAATTGTTTATCTTAGTGGGGGGAAGTGAGCGGAGTTTGAGCCCGACCGCCCTGACTGCAGCGCCAAAAACGTAGAGCATTGTCGTGAACTTGGAGAACTGCAGCCAAACAACAAGGGGGTCAAGTTTCCAGGCGAGTGTCCAGATCTGATCTTCTACAGCCGTGGCCTGTACATACGAAAGAATGGACGACTTGAAGTACACGCCCCCTGACGTCACCACAGGGGAAAAGTACTGTGGGAAACAAAGCTTGTTTACAAACATGCTGATTTGTTAGTTGGTAATTGCAGAAAGCAAAAATGTTGCGCATTCATAGCTTTGCACGCAATGGTAAAAAATAGTAGTTTCTACTTAATGGTTAAGATACGCAAATACATAAGATTGTTTACCTGAAAAACGGCAAATTCCAAACAAATAATCAATTTTCTTGACGTACATCTCATCAGGGACGTTGATGCCAAACAGCTAAATGAAGGTTATGTTCGGCTGCGGTATCCATGGAGATAGGAATTGTTTCCCACACCTGACTGAAGTTCCGCCTCTTTTCAAGTCGTCCATTATCACGGCCTGCCTTTAAGAATTCACTCAGGTATTGTATAAAGTTTGTGGTGTGGGAGGGGTGGGGTTACGGATTCGTATCCCGTGCAAGACTTTGTGATGGGAATTGTTATGACATCGTACGAGAATATTGCGCGCGCTCTTGACACTGAGATAAGACTATTTATAGTTCACTGTTCTTGGGCACGCTAGCTCTTAAAAGCCTTCATCACATATTTTATCCAGAGTTACTGTTTACATTACATAATTTCACGCGGGCAAAGCCGCAGCCGGCCAGCTAGTATGCATATAAATAAACGACACGAACGCGTGCTTGCGTAATTATCTCTGTTCGACACCAGGAGAAAACCTTACTAGTCCCCAAATAAATATGCGTTGAAATTTCAAAAATAAAAATTATCAAAACGAAGTTACATTTTATAATGACTTCTAACCAATTTTAAAGTTAATAATATAGAGACACGTTGAAATACAGGAACACAATGCACGCCCAACTTATTTCACTGGAAAGAAAATGTTCTTAAATTAGTTGGTAAATAATGACAAAGTTAACTGTGATTATATATATATAATATATATATATATATATATATATACACACACACACATATATATATATATATATATATATATATATATATATATATATATATATATACACACACACACACACACACATATATATATATATATATATATATACATACACACACACACACACGTGGCACACTTGCACACTTGCACAAATACACAAATGTACACTTTCATACAATATTTTTTAATGGTTGTAAAGTTACAATGGAGAACTTTCTGTTTATTTTCCGGTAACGAGCTGACTCAATTGACTAAGGTATGAATATTTAAATGTTTCGCCCCAGGTTAGGTACTCAGATATATTTACCTTTTAGTTGGAAGAGTGAGGTACTAAAATTCCCTTCCGAAACATTTATTTTCAAGAGAGAACGATTTCAGATGGTTTACGGCAACACTCCATTATTTGTAGAAACATGGAAAATTCACGAGTTGGTTCTGCCGCAGGCTAGAATCCACAATCCTCTACATACTTCGTCCGCCGTGCGCATGACTTATTAACAGGATGTTGTAAGTAGGCCTGCATTTGCTCCGTCCGCTTTTATGTCGTCTTTGGCACCGATCTTCGCTTTGTGAAGTGTCGTTCTAATTAACGGACCTAAATTGGTTGTGTAACTACGTTGCTAGCTGATAATTACAGCCTCGATAATTTTTGTTGAGTATTATTAAAGTCGAATAACATTTTTTCTGAAAAAAAAAAAAGCAAGCCAGGAAATGAACTAAAAAAAAAAACTAAAAAAATACTCTTCCGCTGTTGCTAATGCGAGCAATCTTTTGGTATGCTCTCGCTTACATGACCAGCTAATATAGAGAAGTGTGGTGTAATTTAAATCCTCGTCAAACTTATATTTTTGTTTGGTGGCAGTTAAAGGATAAGTTATTATGTTTGACACTTATCAGAAATAAATGATCTCAGTTGTATATTTACATTCGTACTAAGCTCATGATGTAATTTTAACGACGAACTAGTGATATACATGAAGTAAACAGACAATGCTAGTGTGTATGCAGCAGGCACATTCCTGACGGCTTGTAGATAAAACTAGACAACAACGTCAGAAGATCCTAGTAAACAGAGAAAGAACTGCACTAGTTGCCAAGGCGGAATTTATCTAGGGCCACCACTAACTTGAGTTCTTCACAGAGCAGCTGTAACGCCCAACCGTGCACAGGCGTTTCATTCAAAAACTTCCTCTTCTAGGGCTCAAATAGAACATTTAGTTCTGACTAAGCACTTGAGGAAAAAACTAATAAGATGGGTGTACATTTAAAAACATTATTTTTGCCAAAAAAATTTACGGCGGGAAATAAAATATTCGTTAACAATGAAAACGATGTAAAGTAGTTTTACAGTCGTAAAAATTGTTGTTTTATGTATTTATAAGACGACAAGACTCGAAGTAATTTAAATAGTTCATTAGTAATCTCTTATGGTAAAGTAACATATACTTTTCCAAAAGATTCTTATGTCACAAAAATATTTTCTTTACTACAAACAAAATAATGTTGTCATCAAAGAAAAAATATTAAAGGAAGTATTTAGAAACACCAAATATATATATATATATATATATATATATATATATATATATATATATATATATATATAAACTGTTAGCAATATTACCTGAAAGAATTTTACTTTGTTGTAAAGAAAACGTTTTACTGTAACGCAAAACCATGTAAAATAAATCATAACACTGATATTTTTGTAAATTGCTTAGAACATCTGCAGTAGAATCGACGTTAATGTTCAGCTTGCACAACAGTCCTACATTCACAGAAGTAAGATATAGGCCTAATTTAACTGGCTTGTGAGTTTCACACGTACAAAGCAAATAACGCCAAATTCATTTCATTGCAGTATCGGGCGTTATAAGCTTGTTGACTATATTTTCAGGGAACGTCTTTTTGATTAACATTAGGTTGACTGACCTTATCGTTGACAGCGAGGCCACAAGAAGGTAGCTCGGATAATCAGTGAGGCAGAAGCGGCCATGGCCATCACTGAAATAAAAATTTTGTAAGAAGTCTTCCCTGCAAAATAATTTAGTAGTATCCACAAAGTAATTGTGTGGTGGCCACAATAGTTTAGTGGTGTCAACAAAATGTTTTTGTGCTGACCACACAATATATTTTGCAGGGTGAATACCAACAAAATATTTTGTAGCTGCCACAAAATATTTTTTCCGTGCAGTAAACATTCCTGCAAATTATTGGAGTGAAGCAGGTCGTCCTGACGGGGAACTGAACCCAGGACCTTGCGAATGCAAAGCCAACTTCCTTTGGTCTTAATTTGTGACACCAACAATCCAAAGCTTAGCGATATTTCACTTATGGCGATGAAAAAATATTAAAACCTTGGGTTAGTTCAGACTTGCTGAAAAAGTTACATCATACGCAACGAAACAATTGTTCGTGTACACAATTATCTAATCTACTGGACTAATTGTTAGAATTATAATTTTAGTACACTTTTACGACTGTACTTAGATTTTATGATTATTGTCTTTCTACACATATTGCAATTAATAGATACGATGATATTGTATACCCAAATTTTAAAAGCAGATTGCAGATAGATATCAGTTGTGATGCAATCATTCACCACATTGATATTGTTCATGTAATCGAAACAAATGAGCTTTTTTGTATTACACGAACGTAAAATTTCAAATTAATTAAGAATACCAACGTTTGAATAGTTGGGTATGAGACGTGAAATACTTACGTTCATACCGCTGGCACAAAGTTCCTGTAACACGAGACTGACTTCTCCCGAGAACGACACTCATGCTGTAATTGGTCGAGTATATGAACTGAAACTGCCCATGGCTCAACATATGTCACGTGTTCTCGAGACAGGCTGAAACTTCGGAGACGTGTCGTTGCCTTCCTCTTGATGACATTAGCTCCAGATACTTGTCAATAAAAAAAGCAAGATTCTGTACCACGAATAGAACCCTATCTCCCACAATGTCAATATACCACACAGCATAAATTATTGTTAAAACGTCAGTGCCATTATTCAGGTTAGGTACTGTAAACCAGTACAAATACTAACCTCAGTACTAGATAATAGTATTGGACAACACATTTAAGCTAATATTTCGCCAAACTGACGCGTATCATCACTTACGCCATGAGTAGATGTATAAAATCTCTTGCTTCATAAACAGTCAATAACAAGTCCGTCATTAAGCCTGAGCGAATATGACCTACAATTTTTGTAGCATTGTCATTTCTTGATTTTTCGTATAAAATTCGGGAAATTATCGATTTATCTGATGTTTTGAGCATTGATTTTATCGCGAACTTTTTAACACCGTCGTGACAAGTCGAAGATAAAAAAAACACAGATCGAATGCAGTGCAGTGGATAACATAGCGCCTGCAGATTTCTGATATAAACCAGAAGAATGAAGCATTGAAGATCTTAGATGTACGCACTTGTTAACCGTGTAAATTCTCGCAGCAAATTTTCGCTTTAGTTTAAGTAGGAATTAAATTACGAGACATCCTTTGTTGAAGGTAACTGCTATTGGAATTCTATACACAAGTTACGAACGTTGAGTAGTTTATTTAATTTACTTTGCATTAACTTGTCCGAAATATACAATACGTAATCCGTTCTCTGATAACTTTAAGACATAACAATTGGAGAGATACTAAGAGCTGTAACTATGGTTAACAGCATGTTTCTCAAAGGGTAATGTCGCCTGTAACCGTGCTGTTATGTCAGTGACGTGAACAGCTGAACATATACTGATGGTATTGAAGCAGCGATAGTTGACCTATATGCCAGTGATTAGCGACAACATTGCAGTGATTCAACATATGTAAGGACCTCAAGCCAGACTCTCAGTCCTACGTACCTTCAAGTTTTGATTGTGTGCTGTACACCTCTGCTGCAGCGAGTAGCCTGTTTTATATCAAAATAAGCAGCACACAATTATAGCGTTTTGAAAGTCTGACAACAATATATTTATTTACGTGTCGTGCTTTTTTGATAATTAGACAAAGCATACGATAATCACACAGATTTTAAGCATGTTTTCCCTTAAACAAGTTAAAATTTCTATGTGTTATTGATTAAATTAATTTGTTGGCATTGTTCTAAAAGTTTCTTCTGGTCATCTGATATATGGAGAAGATCTTATAAATCAACATGACCACGTTTTTGTTACATAAAAATAATAATATCTTATAAATATCGCATGTAAATCTTTTCACAACTCTGAATTAAATATACGAAAAATACTTACACTATGTAAATGTCTCGAATACCTGTTGCAAAAGATATAAAATATTTATCAGTACGAAGTTATTTATACAGAAGATAAACTATAGAACGAGATCCAAAACGAACAACTCTAGTTCGCGATAATAAACAAAATTGAACATAAAATAATTACATCATCATGAATATTCTATGCACGAAAATTACGTGACGGTCACATGAGTTTATTATTTCTTTGATTGACTTTGGAGACGCATATGTTTACCCACGACGAGAACCTTACATAAAGAAAAGTAAATTGTATGGGAATTAAATGCTAAGTTCAAAACAACGTAACTGATTGTTTAATTGACAGTTGTGTTCTTTGTACACATTTACTCAGCGTTAATACAAACGTACATGGCATTCCAGTAAACTTCATAAATTAAATTACAGCAGTATAAAATATTTACAAAATATAAACGTGTGTAACATAAGCATGATGAATGCGAAGCAATTAGTAGATTTGTACAAAATTCAGTTTTACAATCTTGACGTAAGAAATTGTGTAATTTTAAATAGAAACTGGAGTAATTTAATACGGTTCTTTAACTGGGTGTGGTGAGTTGAAGCATAATTGTCTTCTGCGGATATTAGAACTAGCGACTGTAGGGTTACAGTCAAGTTTATGTGAGATTACATTTCTCTAGTAAGTTTCTTTACAACTGCTGTCTTCAATAATAATGATAATAATAAATATAATAAAGTAAGCTATTACGGTACTATTTTAAACAATGAAATCTTGCTTAGATTCCCTTTCAATTGTATTGTTTTCAATTTATTGATGCCTTGTCACGGTATGATCACGTCATAATCAGTGCTCATTTGGTTTCTCAATTAAATGAATGTCTTGAATTTCTTTAAAATTCATCATTTCGAACATGTCTGATGCTTTCTTGAATCAAAAATTTAAACACTAGAGGTTTTTTCCTGTCAATACTAATTCAAATAACATTGATTGAGTCCTGTATGTGAATTGAACGATATTAAACATAAATGCGCACAATTTTCTTTAAAATTTAATACATAAAATTACTAAAAATAATGTTTTGGTTTAAGCAATTATTTTCGTGGCGCGCAGAGTAAGTAGATAACATCATTACACACAACATTACACACAAAGTGGAAATATGGTTAAAATACTTTTTACAAATTTTCAAGTTGACGCTCCAATTTATAATGAAATATATTAATTGGTTGGCTGTAAAGTGATATTACATTCAATTAACGAATTAAAAAATTTGACTTCAATAATTATTATTTTATCGTGTGAAATGGCCTTAACCGAAAAGGTCGGCAAAGAACAGTAACTGAGAGGCTTGAAGTGTGTGGAAACAAGTCAGTCCGTGTAGGGAATACGACAGAAACTAGAGAATATGTCTAGTGTGCAAACATTAAAACGTAAAAGGGTTTGTAAGATTTTCTGCAGTCATTTGCACACAGTAAAAATTATTTTGGGGCAACCACAAAATACTTTGTCACTATTGACACTGGCAAATAATTTTTGTGGTCACAACAAAAACTAAAATATTTTGGTCATAAAAATAATTTTGTGTTGACTACAAAATAATTTGGCAGGGAATTTTTCTTTCTATGTACTGGTAGTAAAAGTTAAAAATGCAAAACATCTACAGCTGGGCTTGTTAAATGTCAAATATTTCAGACACAATATATTTCGTTTAGTGTGTGTACTACCTGATGTAATTTATTAAGACAGAATGTACGTCTAACATACATTACTCATACTATGACTGACCATTCTCCCTATAAATAGCTTTTTTTAAAATGAAAATGCTCTATATTATTTACTCTAGACGAAAATAAGGGTTATATTATTTGTTCACGTAGTTGTATTTTATTTGAGGACTTATTGACGTATGTATGTATGAATGATATGTGTAATATATATATATATATATATATATATATATATATATATATATATATATATATATATAGGGAGAGAGAGAGAGAAAAAAAAGTAAGAGAGAAAGGTTACTGGTTGTTTTGAGAGATAAGGAGCAAGTGGCAAACTGCAGTAATTATCGCCAAGGAAGGTGACATAAGTGACAGGGGAGATGCTTGGGAAGGTCACTCTAGACGAATAGCGAGGAAACATCACAGACGTGATAAGATAATCAATAAACATTACGTAGATGTCGGGAAATGCATGTCTGAAACATACAAGATGTTCTAATAATTTACAAATATCTGAGTTGCTGTAGCGCGGGCAGTGTGCTCGGACATTGTACTCCTGGAACGATACGTCGACATATATCGCGAGTACTGTCCCCTTTCCTCAGTATCGATCCGCACCCACTCCTGAATATACTTACATTATGCACGCGCGCATTGAGTCATCAGCAGAATGTTTCCACGGCTTGTTTTATGTTCGGCTTTCTGTCCTGTCCCGTCCCTCCCTCCTTTCTTCTTTCATCTCCTCCCCCCACACGTGGTCTGTCTCTCTCTTCTCCGCACTCCCTCCTAAAAACCATCACGGACCAAATTACAGGCAAGCTTCAATCAGCCTTCCCTCGCCTACATGTTGCTATGGGAACCACACATAATGATCTTCGACCAGCTCTCTCTCCCCCTCGCGGCACTTCTCAGTCTGAGGGGGGCGGAGTAGGGGTTGTTTCCTCCCCTAGAGTGGTCAAACTGCACGAGTACTGTTCGCGTCAGCTATCCCTCTACTCTCTTGTCACTGCGACACGAACAAAGCAAGCCGCCACCTTCACACCTACCACCGCTACACTTCATTAGTTAACCTCCCTTCACTCTACACCTTGAGCTGGTACAACATATCACAGTTATTTATGTTGTACGTCACACCAAGATTTCATACTTCTTACTTACTTCTTAGTTTATACAATATTTACACCGTGGTTGAAACAAACCAGCGGATTAGTAAACTCAACTTCCTCATAGAGAGGAGTTCCTATTTCATAAAAAAACAACTGAAGAATTCCTAGTAATATATATTTTTTTGAGAAATTAGTCTTAAGTGTAGCTCGTGATATATTACCAATGTCGCACTGGGTAAACGCGACTCGACATAAACATTGCAGGCTAGTAGATTGTATCTACACAGAGGCGTCAAAGTGCTTGCTGCGAGTGCAAGTACATTTACTTCTGTTTAGAATGACGTGAGATAGGAGGGTCAGCGAGAGATAGATAGATAGCTAAAAGGAGAGAGAGAAAAAGAGAGAGAGAGACGACACTTCCTCGTCCTTCTGAGGGCCACATAGGCCTATAACGTCAAAGATCACAGCTGCACATTACCGTCCAGAAGACCGAGGGTACTTATTTATGAAACGACAACCATGGCGCTTCATTTCATACAATTCATAATGGAATATTATTGTATATTTTGATGTTACGTCTGTTAAAATGATGATTGCTGTTTCGTCAGTTTTTCTACCCAGTGCATAAATGCTCCTAACCATGTCACAATCTTAATTTTTTTTTCTGAAACCTATTATTAATTAGTTGGTAAATTTGTACGTAAGATGTTTTAGTTAGTAAACTGAATCGTGTTGATTACTTTTAACGGCAAGTTATAGTATAAATAAATTCCAATTTCTGATATTTGAATAATTTTTGTAATGCACTGAAAAAAAATTCTCTAAAATGTTTAGGAAGTAATTAAACTAAACGCAATATGGGACAGTTACCAAATTTCCGCATTGTAAATATGCAAACTTTTAAACTTGTTACAATAAAAGTCTGGTAAATTTAGTATACATTTGACTGTTTTATAAAACTGTTTAGGAGTGCTACCATGGATTCTGGTAAACAAATCTACCATACCTACTTTCTTAGAGTTCCTATATGCATGTGTGGGAAACTTACTATTTTTTAGAGTGTAGTGTGTGAATAACTGAACAATAATAGTTTTAGGCAAATGCCTTTAGAAACGTCCTATTTATTCAAAACGATTTATAAATGCAGCGTGTGAAAGAAGAGAAACGGAAATGTCACTATTTTACTTCGCTCTAGAGAGACTTGGAACAGTTATACAATTGCTGCGAGTGTGTTAAACAACTGTGGTTTATCTGACATGAAGTGATCTCACGTATATTCGCCAATGACGAAAGATGTTTCTTTAAGGAAGTAAGTCAATCCCATGACTAGATACTGTATCTACTTAAATGACATTAATTTCACCACTAAACATAACATTGGTAAATACATCGCACTATAAGTACAGTAACGTCAATGCGTCGCCAAGGAGAAGATCTCGTCACTGTTGTGGGAAAAAACATTAAACGTAGGTCGTTTATATTCAGGGCAGTGTAACATAACTTATGATTACGAAGTTATTAGTTAACAATTTAATTTAACGACTTTATCTGTGCTAACTTCCTTGGACTAAAATTATATTTCTTTGCGACTTCCGCCTGCACATAAATATACACACACTCTCTACAAGGGCTTGTTTTTGAAGCCGGAGAGTAATATATATATATATATATATATATATATATATATATGCATATGCACACACAGATGTAATGAAATCAGAGATTAGCTATGGGAATCGAAAGAGAAAAGGGCTGTTATTAAATTTTTATGAGAATATATACAATACTGATAATAACAAAAAATATAATTTATTATAAGAAATTTTTTGGGATTAAGTTAAGGCTTTCTTTTTAGCTTATGCTTGGTTGCGTAGAGAAAGTAAAAGTTTTTTCATCTTTATACACAAAATCTTAATAACCTTAAAACACATGCCATACAACTAAGATAAAAAAAAAACCCTAAAACGTAACAGAAGAACGTTTTAGCAACCAATTGTTTACGACTATTTTCTTTGAAGTCCAGTATTCACGAAAAAAAAAAGAACTGAAAATAAGTAACATATATTAAATTAAAAATGTATAAAAATGCAAACAAAATTGATTAATTATGCATTTTATGTCAAACATGCATAAAAGCGTTTTGCAAAATTAAAGTTAATTTTTTTTATAAAACTTCCAGAAGTGTAATAGCGTCCAGTTAGATATTAGCGAGCAAGCGAGGGAGAAGTTGATGAACCCCTAGGCTGGGTAACGGAGTGTAGCGACATGATGATGCAGGTTGTAAATGAAGCAGAGTGACTAGTGCTAACACATGTCGCCACACTTCACACTGAGTGATTGACTGCTGTCAATACATCTGACGTTCATCATTGCTCTGCACCAAGGCGACGACACACGTACTCTCTTCACGCTGCAACACAGTCGTACCTTGCTGTGCTTATGTAATCACTGGTTCTTCTCACACTCTGCCTTCGGATAAATTACAGTAAAATATCTCAATCGCTTATTTCCGGAAAAAAAGTATTAATATGGGCTGTCATGTTAGAAACTTTGGAGGATGATTCATTTTGAAAATCGTGGTCAAGTTATACAAGTTACATATTGCAAATCACTAGGCAGAAATTCGCGATTGAAAATTGACGTCGAAACCAACATTTGTTAACTTAAACAAAATAAAGAAGAGATAAATAAAGAATTTACAAGTACTGTTTGATAATAACAATATTTGTAATTTGTGAAAAATTATTTTGAATACCTTCCCTTTTCTTCTTTTGATAACTAATGGGGTTGCTAAAATCACTTGTGTATCGCTTGTTGCCTACCAGTTAAGCTACGTCAATTTTCTCAAAAAACTGTTCACTGAAAGGGGGCAGCACCCGTCGTTTCAGAATAACGGAACTTGTGCATTTAATTTGGCCAACAAATTTTCTATAATGTTTCATATTTCAAAAAGGCTGAGAGAATAGTTTTTACATTGTTTACAGTTGACATTGCTCGACTACTATTGCTTGTACTATACCTGTGACCTTCAGACGATAAAAATGACTTTCTTCCTCCGGAAAGTTACTAATCAAAAACTAATAAAAGTAGTGAAGGTGTGGCAGTTTGGTGACGCTTAAGAAGGTTATATATGTATCATGTCAGACGGGAAATTTTAATAAATCTCATTGTATGGAACTTGCAGTAAAATTTCAATACTTCGAAGATCCCTCTTAAATGTGTTGCGACAAGGTGACATTTTTTGTTCGTTGAGGCCTCCTACTACAAACTATGTTTTTATAAGTAACCAAAAAAATTCTATGCCAAAAACAAAGGCTTGACCAACCCCGTTATTTGCTGAAGGTGAAATGTATTCGAAACCATTTTTTCACAAACTGCATGCAGATCTTAATTCATTATTTATCCCTCCTTACTTTAGATTATTTTAAAAAATTTGTATTCGATGTAAATTTTCAATCGTGGATTTCTTCCTTAAGATTTGCGCCAGCCTAAACTTGCGTTGTATAACTTCGCCTAATTTTTACAAGGAATCATCTCGCAAAGTTTGTAACATACCAGTATATAATTGAACTGTGCTGGAAGTAATAAGATACCACGCCAGTAGAACACTGTGACTAACATGTATGTAGGCGACAGAACATAGATGCTCTACACTAAACACTGGGCAGTAAGTCTATGTAACATGTGCTATAAGCATGCTCACATCGCATTGTTCTACACGTGTTTTACGTCACAACTTTTAACTAATTATATTATAATGATTCGCTACTACAATTGTTCCGAATGAAATACATGATGAGTATGGGCACTGAGATTTCAAACAACCTGGACTTAGTCTTACATGCGAGCGCTGAAACATAATACCGTTAACATAAATGTCATGATGATTCTATTATACTAATATGCAAGAACTGTGTTTTTATTAACGAAACATTTGGTCGGATTTATTGTGTTACAATTATTACACATTTCGTCACTTATTTCAAATTTTTGTATTAATCAAATAACTCACGTAACAAGATCAATTTCTCTTCTTTCTTTATTATTTCTTATTTTACGATTACGCCTTCATATTCTCTCCATGTTGTCGTTTTCTTTTTCCTCCCCAACGTTCTACCTGATTTATTTTTTCTGCCTTGGAAGCGCTCTAAATGTATTATTTTATTCTTAAAATTTTTTTTCTGTTAGTTCCGATTCATTTAATTACTTTCTTTGTTGTTCTTTCCTTATTTCTGTAATTTATATACAAAATTTTTTTTGTTGGACTGTTCTCATTCATTCAGTAAAGGTGTCGTACATTGATTTTCGCTTTGCCATTTCTTCTGATATTTTCTCTATATCTTCGTAGATATCCTCATTATTTCTCATTTTCCAGCCATCAGTAGTTTGTACTGACCCATTATTTGTCTCGTAATCCGTCTTTAAAGTACCTGTATTCTGTCTAGCTTCTACATTCATTGTCAGGCATTTACACGCACGTAAACGTTTGGGTTTTCAACTGTTTGAGTTTAGCTTTTCTAGATATGCATTTCTTGTTGTAAATACTCTTCGTCAAGCCATATGCTCTTTCTATTTTATTTACTTTCATAACTATTGTAAATGTTTCTGTTGCTAACTCTCTCTATTTTACCTGTTTGTGTTTCTATGTATTTTTGTATATTTTAAGCCTACTTTCCAAAGGAAAAAAGTAGGCTCATGAGATCTCCTACCTGTTTGTGAGTATGTGTGTGTGGACCTAATTTCATCAAACGTTGTACACATATAGTACTTTGTAATCTGACCTGACTTTCATATATTTATTTTATGCTATGTTCATATTTTAAAAATGGCTGCCATTTTAACATTTTTCGATCATGTTAGATATCTAAGGAACAATACTTTGGAATTTCATCAAACTTGAAATGCATATACTATATACAAAGTTGAGTTTAATATTGTGTATTTTGAATATCCTGTGTTCATATTTTCAAAATGGCGGCCTTTTTTGTATTTTTAGCATCGTATCACATATCTTAGGAAGTATTTTTTAGAATTTCACTAAACTTGGTGAACATTCACACTCCCAACAAAGCTGACTTACTGTTGTGAATTTCGTTTTGCATGTGTTCATATTTTCAAAATTGTGGTAATTTTTTTTTTATTTTGAGCATATTATTACATGTCTTAGTAAACATTTTTCAGAATTTTACCAAACTTGGTACACATATACTACATACAAATCTACTTTACTTTTGTGTGTTTAGTTCATCCTCTGTTAATTTTTCTAAATGGTGGCTATTTTCATATTTTTTGCATAGTATTACATATCTTGGGAAATATTTTCCAGAATTTTATCGAACTTGGTACACCTATACCACATACAAAGGATTTTTAGAATTTCGTTCGTTTTGTGTATATTTAAAAAAAAACGGCTGCCATGTTAAAATTTATAGCACAGTATTCCATTTCTTGCAAACATTTTTTTCAGAACTTCGTTAAACTTTGTACACATATACGACATACAAAGCTGACCTGACTACTGTGTGTTTCGTTCTTCATGTGTTTATATTATCGTATTGGCGGCTATTTTATATTTTAGCATAATATCCCATATCATTGGAAGTATTTTTCAGAATTTCATCAAACTTGGTAAACATATACTACACACAAAGCTGACATAACTTTTGTGTAATTCGTTTATCCTGTCTTTATATTTTCAAAATGATGGCCATCTTTATGTTTTTATCACAGTAATATGTATATTGGGATATATTTTTTCAGTATTTTATCAAACTTGGTACACATTTACTGCATACAAACCTGACCTGATTTTTGTACATTTCGTTCATCCATCTGTAATATTTTGAAAATGGCGGCTATTTGTCATATATTTATGATAGAAAGGCATCTCAGACATTTTTCCCCCAATTTATTAAACTGGTTATTAGCATATTACTTAGCAAGCTTTCTTATATTTAGTGCAAATCGTGTATCATACGTCTTAATCGACATTATAATTTAATCTTGCTCGATTACGTAAACGGTTTTAACTTTAAGGGTTAATTTGCACCCACTTTGAGGAAATCAGGCTCATCAGTTATGATTTTAACTTCCTGTTATAATTGTTATGAACTTTTATTGAACCCAAATTTTACGACCTGTTCTATAAACTATTCTTTCCTAAATATGTATTTGAACAACTGTTTCTCAGATTTTCAGCAAGTATTGTGACCTCATCGGCAAAGCCAGGCGGTTTAACGAATTATGTTTGAGAATTTTGCTTGAACATCAAATTATCTAATGAATTTAGCTATTGTTTTTCTGTCAACCGAACGAAATGCTTTCTTTAAATCAATCTTGTAGACGTACTATTATAGGTTTACTGGCTAACATTGTGTGACAAACAATAGATTTTAAGTTAAAAATATCTTCTGTGCACTATCTTCCGTTTCGAAAAGCATCCTGACATTTTCCCAATAGTTTGACTATAAAATTTTTACAACTCTGTTTAGTAGAACTTTGATAATATTTTGTATGCTATTGGCAGAAGTGACACTCCTGTGCAACTGTTGACATTTTGATTGTACCCCTTCATTCGTAGCAGGAGGATAAATGCTGTTTTATACTCTTCTGGACTCGTTTAAGTTCTCCAAATGTTCTCAGAAACAAATTGTAGGTCAATTATAATATTTTATTCAGACCTTTTCAACAATTCTGATGTAATGGAGTCTTCACCACATACTTTGTTGTTTTTTAATGTTTCGGTGACTTCATGAATTTCTAGCTCTGCTGATGGGAAATTTTGCTGCAGATTTGCTGGTATTTCTAGAAACTTTAATGTAACTGTTGGAACTGAACAGTTTAACAGCCTGTCAAAAAATTTGCCAGTATTTAAAAAATGTCCTTGCTATTTAATCCTCCTATTTTGCCAATGTTATCTTTGAAACAAATACTTGGTGCTTGACATCCTTTGAGAACGTAATAAAATGTTATTTCCAATTTCTACTATTGTTTTTGGTGGAATTGCTTGTATTTCTATAAGCTGAGATTTTTCGAAGTTCTTTTGATATTTCGGGATTAAATTTTGGGATGAGTCAAATATGTTAACAGAGAGTTTAACAACATTAATTGGTACAAGAATAAAATAATGCATTTTCTTCCAGTCTATCAGTTATAACTTTATGCTAAGTGATGCTAGAAACCACACTTCATTGCAGACCCTGAGTTAACAGAATTTTGTTACTACAACACTTTGTTCTCAGTGATAAACTTACGTAAAGTTTCATCGCGCAACTATTTTTAAGTCGTGTAAATTTCCTCTCTACTTGAGTGTGGGTCTTTTTTCCTTCGTTGTAGAACATTAATTATTTTGCAATGTCCTTTATGGCATTAATTGAAACTGATAATGGATTTAACAAAATTACTCCCGTGTAATTTGTTGCGGTTTCGATATCAGTCGCGGGTAGTATACACATGATCGTTGATACTTCAGATAATTTACCGTGATACACTTAGGAAGAACGCTGCTTTCGCCGCAGGGAAGAGTGGCCGCCTTTTAATTAACTTGTTGATAACGTGTAGTGTGGGAAAAAGCAGACTGACATAATATTATTTATTATCGTCGTACGGAAAACTTCAGTCATCTTCCATTCCATCCCACTTTGCCCTCTAGCTGACCACATGTCTAGTTACCAGAGCAACATTTATCGCTTTATTAACCTCTACCGACGCATTTAATTTGATCATTGTAATTTTCTCACTTCCTATTAAAATTAAATATATTTAAATGTTCTTTTTTTGGCATCGCTGAAAATTCCTGTCTTTCCTCCAGCCCTCAGATTCTCTCTGCCTGCTCTCTTGGACAGAATTTCGGAGGATAAAGTGACATCCTTGACAAGTACGGTACTAGTACGAGTTGGTTCGAACCCCGGAACTCTCGCGGGATAGTATACGTTCGGAAGCTTTTAAATATTTCTAAATAATGTAATTCTTTAGGGATAAATTATTTTATTTGTACTGATGTGTCTGTGAAGTTGGTTCGAAAAAGCGAAACAAGCCCTTGTATAAGAATAATAATATTAAAAAAACTGTTATTTAAAATATTCATGCAATGGGAAGTATTTTGTGCTTCACATGTAAGGTGTAGTCTATATGTTATTTATATTACTAAATCTAATTTACTAATTTATTTATTACAAAGAAATGGTACGTACCGTAATATGGTGTGACTCGGGACACGTGTGTGACTTGGGTATTTAAAAAAAAAATACTTTCCTCATATAAGACAGCACTGTGAAAATAAATCTACGGGAGATATATGCCATATTATTAGTGATGATGGTTTATCGCGGAAAAACTTGACTGTTGCTGGGTTGGAACGTACGTTCAGTTTACCAAAAAGATTACTGGCTTTTATCCTGTGTGTGGAGCTGTTACCATATTTGACTGAGCCAATAAGAATCGCGCTGTTGTAATATTTGATGCCTGTTATTGGTCTGCAGACAGCTACCTTCTGTCAGGCACGAACAACTCAATCATGCATGTTGCAAAAAACTGCAGTGTTTTCAAGGGCACAAATCATTTTCGCGATATACCATCATCTCTACATATTTTTAATGTTGACATTATATTAAATTAGTATTCATTCCGAGTTTACACACATAGAAAACAAACACTGTGCAAATAAGCCCCAAGTCACCCCACGTGTCCCGAGTCACACTATCTTACGAAACAATACAGGAAATAAGTTTCCCACCCAATAGAAAGTTTCACATGGAATATAGAATGCTGTACATTAAACGTGACAGAAGCTGTTCACTTTCTACGTCTACATTTCTTAGTTAATGTATGGCAGTTGTCACTTGAATACAAAGACGTGGCAAACTCGCAGACCTGCAGTAGCGCACCAAACTGACAATATTGCCGCAGGTCACCAGTGTCTAGTTGTACACAATTTGGTGCTGCAGTGTCTCCGTTCCCCAGTTCTGAACATTGCGCTATTAAAAATAAAGTCGTCAAGTTTAAATGAACACACTTGCATCAAAAAATCATTATTTTTTTAATGTGAAAATACAAGTATATGCACTGTGCTACTGTGTCATATAAGTGACTTTTTAAACAAGCGTGGCATACAACGTGTGTTAGAAACATGTGACCAAAGACTTCAAGGGGATTGCTGTCATAAAAAGAGTTATGACATGAGACATCCGCGGTCCGACAACCATAATTTGTGGGATATTATGAAAAGTACGTCTGTTAGAGGAACAAAAATGAAGTATCCCAGACGGCACGCAAGCTTAAGGCAAACTTCCATTTTACTTAAGAGACTCGCTGCAAACCGGAATTAAGCTTGTAGTAAGTTTGCATTTCACTCAATTGTGACATGCCGTAATAATGTTGGTCACGAGACTTACTGCAAGATTGAATAAAACTTGTGAACAATATTGTATTTCACTTCAATTTGTCTTATATACAAGCTTGCTCACGTTACATAATTGAGGCTTTCTCTTGTGCGTAGCTAGAAATTAATTAAAATTTGAATTAGCAATCTTAGGCCTAATTACTCATCGATTTGGTCGATCTTGATTTAAACTTATTTTTGTAAATGAACAAGCACATTGTAATGTTAGATCGTTTCGTATGTTAGTTAAAAAAACTATTAAGATATTTATGTTGTCAAAGTAAACTTTGCTGGATTTGTTTTAACAACGCTGTTGTTAGGAAGTTCACACTCTAACAATCAAATCACACTACGTTCATTCTATGTGTGTACACCATGGTCCTGCGGTTAGCATGTCCTTTTTCAAACTCAAGGGTCACAGGTTCGAATTCTGGTCCAAGACAAAAAAAAATTCTCATATTTGTAAGCATCATTCCAAGTATATGAACAAGCAGTATCAAATATGAAGAATAAAATGAGCGTGAAAATATATAGGAACATAGTATCTTGACTTTATTATGCAACCTTATAAAGCCACGCATGCAGTCGGCTTGTCGCTAAAAGCTTACAGTTTGCTTCACGCTGTGAACTTGCAGCATGGGCGCGCAAACTTGCAATAACCTGTTTTTTTTTTGTGGAGATAAATAGTTTTGTTACAAGCTTGTAGCAAGAATGCTTTTCTATATGGGATGAGAAATTAATAAACATAAATTAAATGATGAAATGAAGTTATGGTGCGTTTTGCGCACCCCCATCATGAGAAAACCTGTTGCTGCATATAATATGGTTACTATGATCGAACAGTGATGTTTGATGCTATAGTAATTAATCATTGTGTCGTAAATAGACAAAAAGGCTTTCTTGTTGCAGTTCTCTGGGACCCAACGTTTCCATGTAAAACGCACCCAAAGTTTACAGCTGTAGCTACAACGGCCTGGTGGGTAGGTACCATGACCTTCACACGAACGTAAACACATGCTCAATGTAATATGGCGTCGCACGCATGCCTCTTAAGAGGGCGTAGTACATAATTCAACGCTAAAAGCATCAATCTATAACTGTAGGTTTCTTGAAGCCAATTTGCGAAAATTAAACAATATTGATCCTAGACAATAGTTTTAGCTAACGTTTTAAACAAAATTGTTTCCAGTGTTATGAACTTCTGAGACACAATCACTGACGCCGGAACCTCGTGCATTTAACTGCGGCGCAAGAGATCTCGCGTAACGAATTAGTAATTTTGGATAAATATTTCTTCAAAAAGTTGGCAAATACTATTATCTGGGATTGTCATTGAGTATTTTATCCATATTGGCTTCGAAAAAAGCGTAGAAGTCAATTGATATTTTCAGCGTTTATTTATCTACCACGTACTCTTAAACCAGCTTGCAATCTTGTAGCACCTCAGCAAATGGGTTAAATGTATTGGTACTGTCAAACTATCAAATAAGAAATGCGAAATTTTACTTCGTTTACTATCACGTACATTTGGCCTCAAAATGGGCATAGAGAAAATACACACTGTAACAAAAATGCACTGTCGCTAATAACTGTATGCTTTTTAAGCAAAAAAAAAAAAAAAAAAACCTGCACGCTACGTATTTTAGCACCAGTACTTACAAAATACAAAATAACTAAACCTTGGGGAGGACAACAATAACAAGAAAAACCTTGGATTCACGTTGTTTAGTTTTGAACATACAAGTTAAACCATGACAAGAATAAATCTAAATAATAATAATAATAATAATAATAATAATAATAATAATAATGTCTCACTAAATCAGAAATTGCTGCCAAACAAGTAATTATACATATCATCCCCTCGCTAGTTATCTGGTAGGTGGCAGCCATGTTAGTTTTTTTTGTTGTTTGCTAGGTAGAGCTAATGTCATGATTGCTTTCTCCGTCGTCTTCCAGGCAGCGCTACAGTCAGGGAACATTTTTGTTTACAAGAGCGTTGTTGTCTTATGTTCTGAGTAGCCTATGTGTATGTCGTCCTTGTGAGTTTGTTTTAAGTGTTTGGCTATGCTAAAAATATTTTGTCCGGGAGGGGGAAAGTGAGGGAAGGAAGTGGATTCGAACCATCAAGTCATGAGTTCCAGACATGGGTTTGACAGAATTGCAAGGGTAAATTGCCCCGCGACTGTGACAACGATTTCCCGCTTTAATGATCCAGCTAGTTCTTGTGATCCGTGTTTGTTCAGACCTATCCGGGTCTGGGGATCGAAACCAGGACCCCTCGTACTGTAAGTTGGAGCACATCTAATAACTACGCTAAGGAGATCAGCACCTAATCGCCTGTGAATACGTTCATGGCGGAATTCTTCCAAATAGTCTATGACAACAATTTTGTTATTACAAAAATTATTTCTGCTAAGAAAAAAATACCTACGTATAAACAAAAATTTTTTAAACATTGGCAATACTTCGTATTCGCACTACCACTTATTCTAATTCAAAGAAATTTACGGCGGCCGTTTGCAAGATTGTTTACTGTCTCTGTAAAACGGATGTAGAAATGAGTTCACACAATCGTGTTGATGCACGAGTAATTTACTTTGGTTTCGGTTGTGCAGTATTGATTAAAATGTTTCAAACCAGACATCATTAAAGCGTCTGCTGCAGGCTTATTAATCTTTTCTCAAAACAATACCACAGACTAAATAGTAATACAGACGTGAAATGACGTGGCGGCTCGTTTGATATAGGCGAACTTGGCCGCTTATTGGCTGCCCGAGGCTGTAGACTCCAGCCCCGTGTCTGTTTGGCTCCTGCATGTTAATACAGGTTTCCTATTGGCCTGGCTGCCGACTAGCAGAGCAGCTGCCTCACGCTGATTGGCAGTAGGTGTTTCCTCCATGTTGCTGGCCAGGGAAGCCATTTTGCTGGCGTGTGTGACTGAGTTCGCCTTCCTGCCGACTATTTCACTTCTGTATTCCTAAATATTCTGTGACAATACCTAGCACAATATTATTTTTACTTCAAAACTATGGGACAAAAACCAGTCACATTGTATGGTAAAACCACTGCTTGACCAATTTTTGCTACGATTACGTCAAGCGGTCACACTTACAAAAGTTAATAAATAAATAAATATATATATATATATATATATATATATATAATGCGTAAGAAAACAAAAAAAAGTGTTAAAAGCCATTGGTTGCGGAGAAATTGCCATATAACCGAGAGAATAAAAACCTGACGTTTAGAGGATGTGAAGGGGTGGAAGTAAGGGCTGAGCGTGGGGTGGGGGGTTGTTATAAGGATTATTGGGAAATCATAAATTCAGCATTTACATAATTTTTTCCTAAATAAATGTATTACTAAGAGTAAGGTCACATTTTTTATTTTCATTACCTTGGAAGGATTAAAGACCATTTGTAAAAATATCAAAGATTCCGGCTAAATCAAACAACGATCGGATGATAGTTACAACATGGCACTTTGTGTCCCGCCTTTGGCTAGAATACTTCTAACCAAACTCCATTCACAACGTCTTATGTTTCCTTCAATATTTCGTTTGGGTATAAGGTGTCTACATAATATTTTCTACTTCAACTTTCAGGAGAAATCACCTACCGAAGTTTAGACGTTAAATTAAATTTATTTTTACGCGATGCATTAAAATTTTATTTTTAATATTTCCGGTAGCAAACGTTGTGTGCGTATTGTCGTCTTGTAGGTCTTAAAGATAATAATTTTTCGTTTAACATTCAATTTCTCCATGCATGCTAGTTTCTTACTAACGAATATTAAACCAGTTTTTTTAATGGTAACAATTGTATATATTCAGTACTGATATTTAAATTTATATACGAATAGAAAAAAGTACAAACCACAGCCTGGGGAGCGAAACGGGAATAAATGAATACAGTGAAGAGGAATGGGAAGATAATCATCTTGTGTTAAGCGGTGTAGTTGAATATTGGGCCCTGAAAGGCGAAGGAGTGTAAATGATAGATGCGAGGAAAAAGAAAGGGGACATGCTCATTAATTGTTGTAAGGAACTCAAATTAAGGTGATTAAGAAATCCGATTAGAAGAAGAATAATGTCAACCACAAAACGCAGCGAGAAAAAAAAATTAAATACAGATTGTAATGTATATTTTGTAGTGTTTATTGATTAAAGTGTCAAAGTCTTGGAAATGGTATTTGCCCTGGGTAAATTTAAATTTATAAGATAGTTTTTACTTTTTTGAAAATACCAGTTAAACTCAGTCATAAAGTTGACTCTGTGTCTAGCAATCAATTATACGCCGTCAGACGAAGCCAGAAGGAATACAATCATTGGGTAAAATACAATATATGTTTCTAGACCGGATTATTAAAGTATGCTTTTTTCTGAATTTTTAGTTTGGTCACAGTAAGTGACTTGTACATCACATATGTTTAATTCGCACATACGTTATTTAATAATTAAAACATTTTACCGCAATGGTACAAGATCCCTCATTAATAAATTTAAAGCTAAATACTAGCCTTAGTGATGGAATTATAGTAACGAATATGATAGAGCTAAACAAACTTTTTACGTGTCGTTGTTCACATTTACACAATACGTTTGATACTACATACACCAAGTGTCGTCTTGTACAACTAGAACAAAAATAAATATTATGAATTTGTATTCCTCTAGCACCAACTCAGTGGATTCAAGGCGGAGGGGGGGAGGGGTACAGTGTTCGAGGAATATGCAATGTCCTCCATCCTGCCGACATGCAATAACAGGTGTGTTAATTCATAATATGACAGTGTAAGTACTGCATGCAACAAAACATCAGAACATTGAATTTTTATAAAAATGTAATATATATTAGTGCAAACAAGAACAGTGTGTTAATACTCCCTCTCACACTCGAAATAGAATAATAATAAAAAATACAAACTTCAAATAAAATAAAGGAGCTGTACGTAAATAAAAATTATTATTATTTAAATTAAAACTATTCAATGCACGATAATATTTGATATAATTTGCAGATATATACCACCCCTGTCATTTAAAATAAATAGAAGTAAGCGTAATGATGTTCACTTTACATTAGTGTAGATGCGTACCTGAATGCACAGAAACACTACATAAAATGATACCGCCTCTCTAGGCTGGTAGAAGAATCTCGTTTACATTTTATATAGTCATTTCATTATCATTCCTACAGTTACTTTTTGGTCATTCAATCTATACTCAATGAGTGTGGAGACCACATAAATAAATAGTTCAGAAGGTTAAATAATATACATATATTAGTATATTAAGGCATGTTGTGTTCAGCTCTCGGCTTTATATAACTGCAGAAAAAATAAGTAACAGAAATACTGCATTATTTTTATCAAACTAGTTTTCTCTTTTGGTAGTCATGGTTTCGGAGCAGGCTTACCACACGTGGCAATTCTGTTACACTGAAATTAAAAATCCTGTAGTTTCAAAATCTGTGAGGAAATTCGCATTTAACATTTCTAAATATATATAATTGAGATTCAAACTAACTAAGTTATATCTTACAATACAAGTTGTTATATATACCAATGTGTCAAATTTAACACTGCTTTGTTAGCATTTCTGTGATAGTTGGTTGATTAACCGCAATGAAAAGCCTAAAGCTTTTATTACGTCGTTTCTCATAGTTAGTTATTATATGCTCTGCCAAAAGATCAGTAGTGTCCTGTGGGCTTTTGAAAACTCGATAAGATTCGCATAAATAAACAAAACTTCTATAACCGTGTTGGCAAACTCTAAACGCAGAAAATTGCATGAATTTTCTGTTTACTATTGTTTATCCACCTTTGATTTTCGCACGAGAAATAATAAACTATGAATTGCTGAAAGGAGTAGCCTACACCTACGTCTGCTACATAATTTGTATTTTACGCCAAATTTTCTTGCAAGAATGTTCATAGTAGCGCGGGAAACATTTTGCTGTTTACTGACAGCCACGCGTTTCAAATTTCTCTCTTGAAAGAAATTAATTTTTGCAGAAATACATCACATTAATACTGCGCAGAATTGTACTAATCTTGACAAATGTTGATGTCTTCATAGCATCTTAGCTTGCGGAATGTAACTTTGCATTCTTGACTCACTTTATTCCACGCAAGAATTGACACATAGACCTGTCAACACAATTCGTCTTTCGAGCAGTTACATATGTGCAAATTCATTACACATCCAATTAAACAGCTGTGTAAAAATGGCAAAGAGGATCTTACAGCTAGGAGTATACATTTTTCAACGAATTAAAATGTTTGGAAAGGAGTTTTTTATTTCCAAACTCTTTGTGAGATAATTTTAATAAACAGTGTGCTTTTTAATGATCTCTCATACATAATTTAAATCGTTTATCATATTAATTAACAATATATATATGATACAACAGCACACGAGTTATGAAAATAGTATACTGTCGTTGGTAATATATATTTATTAGTGGTCAGTGACTTAGGAGCAGCCCTTATAAAGTACTAACTTTACTTTAGACAGGTTATTCACGTTTTCATGGACTAAATCTCCTTCTTAGATTAGTAGCAGCCATACTGTTGCGTGTAGAGCAGTTAGCGACTCGAACTACTTGACTTACACGGTTAGTGAGTTATACAGGATGAGTCGGGAGGAATGGTACATGCTTTGATGGGTGAGAGTTTGGTGATTATGAACAAAATGTTTCTAATAAACATTTTCCCTTTTCTTAACAGTTTCAGAGAAACCTAATGAAAACAACAAGGAACGGGATAGGTGCAGGTGACGGTAAATCACGCTACTGTTACCTAATGTTGTGTATAATTCTGTACATTTCCACACGGTGGCGCTCTAAGCGTGGTGCAGTTGTTTACCTCAGTCTCAGTCCCTACAGTGCTTGCCCTAGTATTGGGAACTACAGTGTTGTAACGTGTACAGTGAATACAGTTCAGTGTAGTTAAAAATGCCACAGTTCTTCACACATGCAGAGTATGCTGACATGATTTTTGTCTACGGTTTCTCCGATGGGAATTCCAGAGCCGCTGTTCGTGAGTACGAACGACGATTTCCTAATCGCAAAGTTCCAGATAGCAGGGTGTTTGCAGGATTGCCTGCAGGATTGCGTGACCGTGGTACGCTTTCCAGCATAAATGTTGTATCCGAACGTCCCGTATATCAAGCTTTTAATGAAGTTGAGAACATTCTTCACGTACTAGAACGCAGGCCAACAACTAGCTCGAGACGAATTGCTGCTCAACTTCATAATTCTGTTTCTCTGAAATGGTTAAGAAATATGCATATGTTTATTAGAAACATTTTGTTCAAAATCACCATTACTATCACCCCTCAAAGCATATACCCTTCCTCCCTACTCTTCTTGTATAAACAAGTACCTGCTATTAAGTTGGCTGTCTGGGTGAATGTATGTTCGAGATCTAGCGGTAAGGACGACACAACACGCTCATAACGCCTCACACTAGCCTCTAGGTGCAAGTCCCTGAACTGTCATGCAGTCTTCTCCCCTATGATATACTTCTACCAAATACGTAGAGGTGCTCTTTATCGTTTGGTGAAATTGTGTTTAGATAAATACAAGCATCAAACTACAACGTGTAAAATGATCTAGAAAATGTATTTTTTTACTTTCTTTGTTAAGCCATATACAAACATATACACGGTTGACTGCAGCAAATCTTTTCCTCTAAGCGAGTGTGTCAACTTTAAAAAAATGCGACATCCTGTATATTAAATAAACTGGTGCGTCGTGTCATACACAATTGTATCCTTCATTAGTAGAAAGTCGCAGTCTTCGAGATGACACTCTGGAGATCATAGCTGTTTTGTGAGTGAGAGATTTCGTTCAGCGCTTAACATCGAGATCTTTAGCGCTGGTGATATGAGGAGAGTATGGAGCACCACCGTATTGAATAGGTGGGGGAAACGGGAGATCCCCGAGAATATACGCAGCCCAGGGGCATCGTCCGGCACGATTTCCACTTACGATAACCCGGTGACCGACCCCGCCAGGAATTGAACCCGTATCGCCTTGTTGGGAAGCGAGAGGTCTGACCCCTCGACCACCACGGTCCCTTCACAGCTGTTGAGATCCGGCCATATCTCTTCACTTGTCTTCAAGCAGCAACTCTGCCAATAAGATATATTCTAAAAGCGCTCTGTGCTGTCTTGCAGTAGTGAGTGTTGTTCCTGGTTCCTTAGTCTGTCCTACATACCAGCGAGACAGTTGTCATAAGAGAGCTGAGAGCACTTCTTGCAGGGTTGCCACATCTACTCTCGCTACCTTGTATTAGTACAGGCAGCTAGGACACTGTACATACGTGCCTCGTAAAACTGGTCTATTTACCAATAAAATTTTACGTGTAAGGTCGCTATTTACCACGAACATAAACGAGCCCAAATTATTAACATTGTTTCCCATTCCAGCATGTGATATTTCTCAGGCAAGACATTTTCATATAATGTTCGAATATGTATGGGCTATCACATTTACCTCACAAAGTTAGGAAAAATTCCCTTACACGTCTGTAGTAAAATTTATAAATAAATAGCTTACATTCGGGATGTACACATTAATGAATGACCTGAAATGGGTATAAATATGTGTAACGATCCTTACATACTACTAGCGACCCGGGCAGTACCAATTATCTATAGCCAAGAATTGACATGCCGCACACTTCCAAGTCTCGATCCTACTTAATTAATTGAATAATATTATCTAATTAATTAGTAGGAAAAACATGACAAAAAATTGGCAAAAAAAATTATGTATTTGATTGCTACCAAACTTATAGGATCACCTGCTGGACTAATCTGAAGATTAGCCTGAAAATTTCATCAAATCGCTCCATCAGTTTTGGAGTCCATAGGGAACATACACACATAGATTTTATATATAAAGTTTTTAGTAGACATATCTCAAGCACACGAAGAAGCTTTCTGACATAAAGACGTGTGTCGAAGTTTCACAGATTGCTCGGCAGCATGGGTAGGCAACCAGCTTGAGTTACAGCAAGCCCCGAGCTGATCACTAATAATTCCGTCATTTCCTCCACCTTCCCTGCGCAAGCACCGCTTCTACGTGAATGACTGGCAAATACTTTATAACTGCCGGTAGCCTTCCACACTCTACTACCTTACCTGCGTAGGAAGTCTCCACTTTACGTAACCGCCGAGTGATAAGTTTCTCGAAACCTTCGTCTTTAATATCAGACTGCCTCTCTATCATTCGTATTATGCTCATAGATCATGTGTGTGGAAAGCAACAAAGCTGAAACACATAATTAGCGACTGTTAAAAAAATTACACACGCATTCTTAACATTTCGAAGACGAAATTGTCTGCTGAGAAATACGGAACGATTCAAAACAATTGTTTTGAACACTCGAGTACAACACATCTCTTACATGCTTCTCGTATGTTGTCCTAGCAAGGTATTTCTGAAATAAGTACGGTAGCAGCCAATAGAAATCGTACCTTCGTAATTATTTTCTTGAAGAATGAATGTTTACAATAGGCGCGGTATACAGCAATTTTAATCACCATGTTATTATTTTTCATTTGTACCAAATATTTTTGTTCTTATTTTAGACACAAAATGAGACTAAATTTGACTCATATGAAAATTTTTTATCTCTAACAGTTTTGCGTAATGGCTTGTTAAAGTCAAAATTTGCATGATTCTGTTTTAGCTTGTTAAAGTCAAAATTTGCATGATTCTGTTTTAATAACTATTCTAAAACCAACTGACATACAAAACTGAAAAAATTCACAGTGGGTAAATACGTCGTAGAACATAATGTCATGTACATAAAAACAATGAATTATTTATTTTATTTAATTAAAATGCTAAAATATAAAATACAAATTTAAAAAAAATTAAATACATTTTTTTTAATACAAAAATATTTTATTTTGTGGTTTAACGTAGCTGAATTTGTAGCCTACGTCATCGTTATTCAATGTAAATGTTTTCAGTTTGGTAAGTGAGTTGGTTTTAGCGTAGTCCTTGAAACGGAAATATGCAAATTTTGGCTTTAACGAACCATTATGCAAAAACTATGCGAGATAAAAAATGTTTATAAGAGGAAAATTTAGGCACCTTTTGTGTCTAAAACAAGGAAAAAAAACTGGTATAAATATAAAAATAAAAACATGGTAATGAAATTTCCGGTAGACCGCGCCCTTGAGTGTTTACAGCTATAACTGCAGACAAAAGCATAGACGCCAACATATCCAGTGTAACGGACAAACTCACGCGAAGAAGGAATGTAAGGATAGCAGAGTTCCTCAGAAAACAAGCAAAAACTCGGCAGTTTCGTCACGAGGTGGTTTGCTGGCAATTTTTTGCACGATGACGTAGTGACTGAGGTAACGCGGGACTGTGCGTGAGTGCAGTAGACAGTCGCCAAGTGTAAAGGCCGTCTTATTTATGTCCATCCAGAACAGTCGTGCATGGCAACTGATGTTGCACAGGCGTTTAGCTGGCGAGTCTACATAATGTTGGTAGCCAACGTTGTTGCAACTTTACAATCATGCTATCATGTGGCTTTCATCCCTAGTAAAGCTCCTCTTCACACACACATCATAGAACATCTTCAAATCTGCGGTTAAGTCAATCGATAATAACCAACTGTACTTTCATAAATTGGAATAGTTACGATTGTAAAAAAAATAATCTTACTGATCGTTTATTTCATACTTAACAAAATGAAACATTATGTTTATTATGAATATGCAAGTAACCAATTACGAAATAAAAAACCATCATTTAAAAACGGTTTGTTTTGTATTTCAAACCACAAGTTGCGCTTAGTGTTATTTATTTAACGGTATGAGGTCACGCCAGCGTATAATTGCTGCCTGCAACTGTAAAGTGACATGCTAAGCGAAGAGTGTGAAGTTATCTGTATGTTTTCACACATAAGTAAAGAATAGTGACTTTATTAGAGTTCGCTGCTGCTGCATCTCAACCCTGAAGATGGAGGCTGCAATGCTCTCCGAAACGTCGGGAAGTTATACGACAGTGACGCGGCTACAGCCCAGAAACCTAGAAGCTACAATAGTGACATTAATTTACGATTTCTTTATTTCTTAGAGAATATTCGATAAAGACGAAGATAGCAGCCTGACACACTCACAACTGTCGGACTGGACTGATGTCAACAAGACAGTGTGGAGGTCAAACAAAGAGAGCAGTCCTGTCCTGCTAGCTTCTTCTCGCAGGCAAGGTGACACAAGAGGCTGTGGTGTGGTGTGGGAATGATGCAGGAATGTGGAGGGAATGTCTTCATGGTTCTAGGTTCGTGTGGTGTCCAGACACTTTGTAGCACGGTCGCACAGCCCACCTCTGGTCGCTCACCTGCAACCAGACCGCTAAGAGAATAAAAAAAATTCCCCAGGAGAACAAACCTATGGATATGGAAATTGTGTGTGCATGTATGTGTATATATATTGACCCGTAAAAAAAGCGCGCAAAAAAGTGTGAGTGGAAAAGGCGTTATATATTTTTTTTTCCAGGGGGACGCTGGTCAATGATTGGTCGAGGGTATGTGACGTGGCGGGAGGCGTCCTACAGCGAGGATTGAGGGTGGAGGGGGGAGTAGACGTGGAGGAAAGGATCAAAATAGAGGGAATAAAAAAAGAGAGAGTGGGAAAACATGGGAATATATTGAGGGGGCCAGCGAAAGAGATGGAGGGAGGGGGGAGGGCGCTTTCAGGGGTGGAGAATGGAATTGGATGGAAATGCCATTAGATTGGCAAAGCTTCCCTCAAGCCTAAAACTGACCGCTCGAGAGAGGCGGTAGGGGTGGTAAAAGAGGAGGGGGGAGGACTGGAGAATAAAGTGGGGGAGGGATTTTTCCCTCGCTCGGTATTCCAGGGCAATATAAAAATTGAGATGGACTTTGAATTATGTAGTAGGAAAATTCTTGTTTCAGTATTTGTCTTTATCTGCATACATAAATATGTAAGGGAGTGCAAATGTTCTGTATCTGCAGAAAGGGAGGCTTTGAAAAGATGACGTAGTTCAAGCACTGGGTCGCATATTCCGTAGTGAGTTACCAAAACTAGTTCTCTTCAAGTTGTTTTACATGCGTGGCATGAAAGACGCTGTCCCCTAGAGTTACAACATCGCCTTAGATTTTATACTTAAAAGTCAAGTCTATGTTTAGCCAAGCAGATCCGTTTGTTAACCTTAAAAGCTGTATGTGTTCGCCACCAACTGCGTACAAGGGAAGGAAAAACATGAAGAGAACAGTTTATTTCTCCATTTAGGAAAATAAAACACCGGTTTTCTTACTTTAAAAATGGAAATAGACAAAAACACTGAACAGTGGACAACAAACACAAGACAATATACAACATAACACAAGTTAAAACCAACGACAAAATGCAACGTTTCGGGGATTGCGATCTATCCTCGTCTCCAGGTTGAGACACAGCTGGTCGGAACACCAAGATTCGCATATTTTTTCATATTGGGAATCTGGTTCTATATTTGTGTCTGTCTTCTGTGTCTGGGTGTTGTCATATTCGACTGATTTCTATCTCCAGAATTCTTTTTTGTCTAATTATAACAATTATTAAAAAAAAAAAACTGTCAGAATTCCTCTGGGATTGCTTATTTTCTATTTTGTGTGTGTGTTTTATATTTGTTTTTCCTTGTTCGTTTTCGTACTTTGTCATTGAACACAAGTTTGATCAGCAAAACATGAACAATGGCGTATGTTCACAAACCACTAAATTCTAATTCCTCTGTTACTTTGGAAGACATAAATATAGTTTCGATGTCCGCACATGAGCAGAGCAGCGGAAGTAGAAGAACTGCGCCTTAAATTAACTTCTTGTTCGACGCTGTATCATTGCTGACTGCTTCAGTGAACCACGTTACAGTAACACGGATATGTTGCAGTTTAATAATTTCACTGCAAGCAGTTCGGGATAAAGTGAGCACTAATGAAATGAATCTTTGAAAATAAAATAACTGTCTCTTACATCATTATAATTCCATATTAACAACGGCTACTTCTATTTTAGTATCGTGGGCAGCTAATAACTGAATGTAGAACTAAGTATTTTCAAATTTAAGGGCACTGCCTACAGCATTTTTTGACGTCATATTTTTATATTTATATATGTACCAGACATTATTTTTATTTAAGACATACATTGAGACTAAATCCCGCTCTTATGAAATATTTTTTTCTCTCTTATAAGTTTGGCGTAATGACTAGTAAACGTCAAAATTTGCCATTTTCGTTTTTGTGTACGCCAATAATACCAACTGACATACCTAACTAAAGAAAAATTAATACAGAAGATAACTACGTTATAATTAACAAGGTCTCTTAAATGATAACTAAATAAAAAATATTTTTGTATTGAAAAAATATGCAGAAATTTTAAATTAAAAATTAAACTAATCCCATAACTTACAATGCATACAATATTTTGATTTTATGTAGGAGACCTTGTAGCAAACATCATCGTTATTTACTGACGTTTTTCATTTTGGCATGGCAGTTGGTTTTAGTGGCGTACTTATAAACGTGAAATGCAAATTGTAAAATACACTCGCAAACAGAAAGCGACGTGTTCAGTGTGCACACGCACGTAATCGCCTTTTCTCTGCGCATTTGCGATCGTTGCCACAGTGTTCATAGTTTTAGTGTATAGTGCGATAGTTGTTAATTTTGTCACACACTTACAACCGCCAGATTACAATGAGAATTCTTCAGTTTTACTATTACAAATCTTCGTATTTGGAATATTTGTTACTGTATGGCTCGTGTTTACGTTTTCGTATGCTAAAATCCTTATTACTGCTTGAGCGTGTATGAAAGTTTTATAATTTGTGTTGTGGTTTTATTGCTGGCAATGATAGTTTCATTTTTAAAATATGATATGAAGCATAGTATGTACATTTATTTACGTGTTTCGTAACTGTTTACAGTCACGTCGTAGATCTAGAAGCATAGTTTACAACAACACGAACTGAACCCTTATATTCCTGTTTCAGAACGTATAACCACAAAACAAATAATTCAAAGAAAGGGTTTGTTTTACCGCTTCCTTAATGTTTGTTTAGTCGTGGTGTATTATGTTGAAGACGTTATTTGGCTGAATATATGAGAGGCTTATTTCACATATAAGACGTTCGTTGAGATATTATTGGCAAACATTTAAGGACATTTGTCATCGTTTGTCGCTGTTACGATATTATGTCTACGTTTTGATGAGCTAAACTTTAATATAAATGCTTTGCATGCAAAATTGTTTAAATTTTATCAACAGACATGCACAATCGATTCGACAGGGAAGAGTGCAGTGCATGTACTCGTATTAAAGACCTGATGTACGTAAACCTATCTTGTGCATAGAAGTTACTTCGCAGGTATTTATAGTAACCTACCGTTAATGATGGTTAATTTTTCATTAATATAAGTTATTTAATAAGTTTATATTACCGATAATATTTTTGGAGAAAGGCACTGTACACAAAAATACTGTGCATACAAATACAAATAAAACATATAGGACAATGTTTATAAGTACATGCAGCTTAAATAAACTACTTGGCTAGAAATAAAACTTTGTTGGGCTTTCATTTATGATCACTTTACCCCTAACCACCTATATCAAGTTTGCTACACACCACACACAACACCTTGCGAAATAAGTGTATACGTATATTCGCGTGGTCATGCTTTCACGTGTAATTAAACTATTTTGAAATATTTTCCTTTGTAACAGTTCTAAATATTTCAATTTATTCAGAAAAAATTGTTAAGATGGTTCCTACGTAATTTATTGAAACATACCTGTAATATTTTTTTAAATTTTGTTTTGAAAAGCTTGTAAGTAATTTACCGAATTTTTATTTCTGCAGTGTAACAACGCACTATATGGAAATATATTAGTATCTACATTCAGTAAAAATTTGGCAAAAAATTTTCTTTACTGAATTTCAACCGAAGCTTTTGATTTTGGTTGGTAGTTATGATTATAACTTCGCAACCGGTGCAATGAGTTCGGAATCATTGAGTGAGTGAGAGATTTTGGTCAGCGCTCAACATCGAGGTGTTTAGTGCTGGTGAAGAATGACATGAGGTGAGTATGGAGCAGCGCCGGAATGAAAGGGCGGAGGGAACGGGAGATTCCCAAGAAAACCCGCTGACTAACGGCATCGTCCGGTACGATTCCCACATGCATAAATCCGGGGACCGACCCCGCCGGGAATCGAACCCGGAACGCCTTGGTAGGAGGCTGATGATCTCCTTTGACAAGCTTATGGCGGAGTTGTTATTAGGAACCATTTTTGTTTGGGGGTATTATTGTTATTTTGTTTACAGAAATTTGAATAATTTAATATATTTCTGTAATTTGGTTTTTTCAGATTTGCTTGTTCTTGTTCTTAAACCTACCGTTACTGTGGAAACAAAATTAAAAACATAATTATATCAACTATATAATAAAGCAAAAATTCCCCGCCAGCCATCCAACTCCACAGGCGGGAGAATTTGCAGCTGTCTGGTGGTCCAGTCTTGTTGACTCTCCACTTTGATAGCAAGGCGTACTATGCATGCTCCACTGATTACGCTGCTACAAATGTCTTGCTTTAAAGTTATTTTTCTCTAAATAGTGTCTTGGAATATATTCCCTAACCTCAAACTACACATTATATATCTTTATGAAATATTTGCACACATGCATATTCCAGATAACGTTAAGAGACGTTGAAAAACGCAACAATAACATCGTCAGTTGGTACGTGACAAATCCCGAAATGTTTGTTGATAATTTCTAAACACAAAATTAAAACTGCTTCAAATAAATAGTTACAACTCTATAGTAGCAGGGTATAGCTGTTACAGAACAGCTGTTTATTTATCATTATTCAAATTAATTTATATGTCTTGCCTGCATTTTATAATTCTAAGCACCATATAATTTTTCATATTCAGTGCTTGTAATAAAACGAATGTGAACCCCCATGACTGTAAAAATGTTATAAAGAATAATAAATGTGATAAGCTAAAGTTACTTTAACAATATGTACCGTACGTTTAATAGTTTGTTTAGTTTACCAGAAAGTTTTCGACCACATTTCAATAGTTACTATTTGCATGAGCAAACTTAACTGAAGGCTCTGCTGGCAAAGTAGAAAAAGAGGGACGACGAAGTGTTTAAACATTTAGTTTTAAATGTAATAGTAATGCTTTAGTGAAATTTGTAATGATTGATAGTCAAATGGCTAGTGTACGCAAAATTGTATTGGAATAAATTACGATGTAAAATCCAGAAAAATTATTTTACTGTTATGCTTGTAATGTTAATTTTTGCAAGAAGATTATTGAAAGATTGAAAAAGAAGCTGTACATTTAGTTGAGTAAAATCTCAACAACACCACAGCCAAAGAAAAGTTTTTTAATTTCACAACTAGACGTCGTATAGGACTAAAATTCATAATGTTGCACAAAAAGGAAATATATATTCTTACGCTAATGAAGCTTTTATAAAACATTTCTCAATATATTGTTAACTAGCTGTCCCTTTGCGGTTTCGCCCGCGTGTACTATAGAAAAGAGTATTAATTGATGGTGTTACTATATTCTCTGTATATCTTTAAATCAACAAATAGAAACAGCTTTATCCGGTCCACTTCGCTGAGAGTACTTTAATTGCAGAACATCTTTGTTTTTAAATCATCTTTATTTCCCTATAAAATAGCTGCCCGGCTGCGGCTTTGCCCGCGTGAAATTATGTAATGTAAGCAGTAACTCTAGATAAAATATATGATAAAAGGCATTTAACAGCTAGCGTACTCAATAACAGTGAACTATAAATTGTCTTAGCTCAGTGTTAAGAACGCGCAATATGCTTGTATGATGTGATAGTAATTCCAATCGCAAAGTCTTGCACGGGATACGAACCCGTAACCCCACCCATCCCACACCACAAACTTTATACAATACCTGAGTGAATGCTTAAAGGCAGGCCGTGGTAATTCTTTCGCATGTACAGGCTACAGTCCAGAGAGGTTTTATTTGTGAGTAGGTTGGCTAAAAGAAACAACTGTTGAATTATTTATCCATGATCATTCTCTTTTTTCAGGAGACTAACATTTTACTGCTTTTCACATCCTTAACTTTCGAATTTCATAAAATCCTGTAAGCTTAATTATTATCAAAAAATCATCTAGATATATCAACGGGTATAAGCGGCACAGATGATTACTTGAAAACACATTTTAATTTTTAACAGCTTTAAAGGACGAATTTCCAAAAATTCGGAAATCACTTTTTTATATTTACGTAAGAGTTATTTTAAAGTAGGAACCATTTCAATATTTTAACTGATTTAGGAGATAAGTGGGATTAACTAAAAACACGTTATATTTTTTTACGAGCTCTCAAGGACGAATTTATAAAAATTGTAAAAATTATTTTTAGATATTTACTTCAGCATCATTTTAAAGAAAAAAATCACCTCACTATCTGAAATAGTTTAGGAGAAAACACGGATTAATGAGAAACACATTTTACGGCTATTCACCTCCTTAATTTTCGAATTTCCAAAAATCAAAAAATTAACAAATATGCATTTGTTGGAGAAATATTTTGAAGTTAACAAAATAACCATAGCTTTCCCGGTAAATTATGTATCGGAGATTCTTTAAAAACACATTTCACCTCTTTTCACCCCCTTAATTATCGAATTTCGAAATATCCATTCTTAGTGAGTGCCTGCGGGGCAAGGGGAAGCGTCCCTCAAAATTTCGTAGTTCTAGGTCCAGCGATTTGGGCTGTGCGTTGATGAGTGAGTGAGTGTATCATTCAGGACACTTCATTTTTAATGCTAAGATTAGGCCTACTTAAGTAATGCAGATTTTGCCAACGGTATTGATGGTTAAAATGTAATAAAATCTTCAAAATATTATGATATAAAAAATATTTTAATGAAGGTTTACTAAGCAATGATAAGTAGCAGTAGGCCTAATTACGCACTAAATATAATATGTATTTGTTTGTATGAACGCGGGGAAAAACAAAACCAAATATCGAATAAAAGTGGCAAAAAAAATACTAAAAAAATCTAATACACACATGAGACAAAAAATTGTTTTATCATTTCACGTATTGTGCAAACCACTTTCCTTACCTCCTGGTAAATAATTTCATATCTAACCTTTAATATTACTGGAACTAGAAAAAATATATGAAAATAACATTTGACATCTTTAATAACACAAGCGTAACTTATACATACTAAAAATACAATAACTCACTGTATAATTACCAATGTAATTAATCATAATACATGCATATCCATAACCTAAAACCAATATTAACCACTATCAACTCTGGTATATCTTCCATAAAACCATTTATTTCAGCTCAGGCATAGCAATCAATTGTATAGATTCCTACTAATTAAGAACAGCAACCATAAGTGCTGTGATGTACATAAATTAGTTTATTATTAATTCAATAAACAGGAGCTGAAACACAGTAACTGCTGTCGTACGGATAATGTCTCTATTTAGCTACTGGCTTACCTATCAGAAAACAAACCAATATGCTTCCGATTCTCACAGACGATGTATTTCATTTAAGAAAATGTTTACAGTAAAAAATTGTTTTATATTAAATTATTATGAAGTGTCAACGGAAGCTTACAGGTTATGAGAAATGAAACTAGAAGCAACTAAAGAAAAGAAAGAAAGGGCCGTAACTCGGTACATAAGAGTGGCAACCCGTCCTCTCCTGGGTCTCGAGCTAGGCAGGATGACGTTCGAAGGCTCCACAAACTAGTTCACTTGTTTTCAATTAGTATACATTTAGTTTCTCGCAGTCATTCAACGTTCTACGAACAAAAACCTCCGCTCTGGCAACAAACTTCTCCTAGTCAACCACTACCTACCGATTCCCAGGATCGGATCATATTGCTGTCCTCAGTAAAATCACTTAAACCTAAAAAAATGTGTAAGTTCCACCGAACAGTGAGAAAAACACAAAGAAGTTACATATAGAAATAAACATTAGGTAAGTGAACTTTAACTAGCGCGAGATGTCTGACCATGGATAAATGAAATATTTACAATATTTTTTATGAATCTTTGACCATAGACATTTAAATATTTTATCCGTAACATGTGCATTTTGTTATGTCACAGTGCTATTATGACCCAGTCATTACATTAAACCGTCCAGACCCAACAACCGCCTTACATTCCAAGTATTCTCCGCGCTACAAAAATTCATGCATAACATTCGTAACAGACGTCACACCAACGCCTTCCAATAGAAACATTCAAACACTAGAAATATTATTCTTGCTAATTTCAAATAACTTTGCGTTTCAGAGTTTGTTAGTTAAACTTTCTACACCAATCAAACACCTTATGCTATTAAAAAGAGATTTTGTAGGCACCAAAATGATCTCTGATACAAACATTTCGTTACATTCCTAGGCTTTACTATTTGTTATCACTATTAGATGTCAGTGCTAGACTTCGGTATTAGATCCCACGTTTAGACATCGCTTTTATAAATCAATATTATTCAGCACTATTTGATCTCGCTGTTTTACCTCACTAATACGCTATTACACCTCATTATTAAACGTTGCCCTTAGACATAACATATAAACCTTAACCTAACCATTATTCCTTGCAATTATGCCTCTAAATTTGACTTTGCTACTGAAACTCGCCACTAGTCATCGTACCCAGCTTTTTTTTAGACATCACTATTAGACTTTACTTCATCGTATCGTCGTCTCGCAATAACGCGATTGTGCCATTTATAGTGTCACTGTCTGATAATCTAACCTTGTCACGTAATTTATAACTGACTCATTCATATATATACACACATATTATGTATATAAATAAAAATAAATAAATATACATATAATTATAAATAAATATATATATATATATATATATATATATATATACACACACATCACTTTCCTATCCCATCGTCTCATCTCACAATTTAATCGTCATGGTCGCCCCATAAAGAAACTAAGTGGAACCAAGATAAAAGGGAGCAAACAACTGAATCTATCCCAGGAAAATCCTAGGTTTCATGGAAAAACTATAAGCTTCGCATTAACAAAGTTATGACAACAGAAAATTGTCAGCGTGGGTTGACGAGGACCCACACAGGACGAAATGGTTGGCCAGTAACAAAAGACATGAAGACGTAGGGGCGGGGATGTATAGGACTAACAGTGGTTAGTTGATGAGCGTAGGTAACAGAGGTGACTGTCATGAGAGCTGTAATTGTAATATATGCTAAATGTAAATATACATTTTATTTCATTTCCTGAAAATGAACACCTTATGTACATATTCAATTTAAAAATTTTCAATATTTTAACCGCAGTTCATAACATACATAACTATTTATACATCAATTCCAGCCCAACCATTTACCAACTGTCGTATAACAGACGTGTTTAAATCAATTTTTAAATAATTATTACAAATAATTTTCATACTCGCGGACGCGTAACAATGACAAATAAATGTATTTATTTATCTCACAATATTGCTTTTTCATTAGCTTACGTAGTTGTATGGAAAAACGGAAATATTCCTAGTTTTTTTTTAACAGTTAGTTTCTAAAAGTATCAGTTTGCCATACGGCGGGTGTAGCTGTGTAAACATATAACAATTAATACGAAGCCTAGAAAAGTCACGATGTCCTGTATCCCGGCACGTCCGCTGAATGATATAAATATTGCACGTCTATAAAATTATTTACATGTTGTGTTGATATCGTATTATACGGTCTAGCAACATTCTTATCAGCTCGCCTTTATATCCGTGCCTCAGAATCCTAGTATCTACAAATAAAAATATTTCGTATCGTAAATAGCGTCCAGACACAAATATTTGTTTCTTACTCAACCGAGCTTACCTAAAGGAATATCTCGTTGACCTACAAAAAAAAGTTCTTAGCTTAGACGTAATGTTTTTAAGCATACAGTGTTTTTCTTTGGTGTTTACATTTTCGTCTAACAAAATGTTTATACGTAGCTGTTATGTTTATTTTACCGTATGTGATTATATTGTTGTTGCTGGAAAAAGTCTTACGTCAAGCGTTGATTCGTTGCGACGGGAAGTTGGCGAATGTTGTCCATAGTAAAATTTACACATGGGATGTATTAAACGATTTTATACGTTGGCTTAACGTATATTTGAAAGTACTGGCGAGTTCCAGGAAATGTAATTGGTTTCTCACAACAATGATATTATTAATTGGAAACATAACGCAGACCGACGTGCAACTAAACATAACACATCCTGTGCAACTCGTACTTTGATTGTTTCTGAATTTATTATAATGACAAAAACCACTAATAAGCTAGAGTAAATTTGGAGCAGTTTCTGAGACGTATGCATATTAACTTTTGAAGAATATTTGTAATTTGACGTAGCGAATCCCACTTATTTAACCAAACGAAGACTAAGAACCATCAAAATTCGTTTTCCTTCGCGAGCATTATTTGTAATTGCAGAAATCAGCTTTGTTAAGAAGATTGGTGCATGTGAAATATTTTACTTTTAAAGTTATGATACAGTGCACATTTAAACAGTCATCACATTTTTAGTTGCTTAATGTGTATTTCAAAAATTTAGAAGTTAATTAGTTTGAAGTATAGCTCCCTACAACAATGTTACGGCTACTATATAAAAAAAACAGGGAAATATTAACATTAATGCAGTTCTTTCGTATGTCAATTAAGGAGAAGACTATCGAAAGCTTCTTGCGGTAAATTGAATAAATTTTAAAACGATTTACTTGTGGAGAGTGTAAAATAATTATATAATAATTTTGCCACAAAAAATAAAAAAAAATTCTATATAAAATATTGTTTTGCTCTCGGCAACAAGGGATTGGTCAAGCAAATAACATGTACAGCTCAAGGTATAAAGTAAAGCTTTCATTTTAATTATATTCGCCTTTCAATATGTATGATATAAAACTCGTGTTTTTAAGTAGACGTTATGAAAGAATGAATGTATGTCTAAAATCCTCTCAAATGCCCATAAATGCAGCTGCAATTACCAATGTTGTCAGGACTAGTAACTTCAAGCAGCTAATCACAGTGGCCACTCCTAAAGGCACCATGTGCAGATTAACAGTTGTGCTTTCAATGCACTAATGCACCGACACTACACAAGGAGATATTATCTTTGACGAGTCTTTGAGCGATCTGTCATGCGAGAATATCAAAACAATACCGATCGGCTTCCGGAAACTCCGAGTGAGGTGGCGCAACAACAACACGATGGACTCGCATTTGGAAGGACCCGGGTTCAACTCCTGGCTTCAGCCATCCTGATTTCTGTTTTCCACGGTTTCCCGAAATAGTTCCAGGCGACTATTCTTCCAGGTCCTATCTTTGTGTGAAGTTGTGTGTAAACCTATGATCTCGCTTATCGACAAAACGTAAAATGAACTTAACTAACCGTTCGAAAAAAAATTGTACAGATCTTTCGCAGCAAGTTTCCTCTTCATAGAAGCGTGAATAACTGCCCACGCTGATATTCAATGTATTATATCAGCACAAATATACAGATTTGGTGTTTGAACAATCAATACAATTTTAAAATGAATATTTGGTACAGTATTTCCGGAAAAACTGTCTGATTTCATCCTCCGTGAATGAAATATGAATTTTAAAAAAATCACGTCCAAATGTTGTATGGTTCACTTAAATTAATAATTTAAAGTGGTTAGGTTTTACCGTCCTATTGATATGTTTATCTCTTTGGGCACGTTCTACTAATACAGAATTAATTTCTTAAGTATTCTGAAGACCTATCATGACGCAGTTGTTTGGAACACTGGTGGGAGGTTGGGTTTGAATCCCATTAATAACAAGGTGATAGGAAATTACTGTGATGATGTATATAATAATAATTGTTATTATTAGAAACTGTCTGAATAGTAAATTTTCTTTTTGAAGTGTGAAAATAATTATTACTAGCAACTGGCATAACAGTAAATTTTCTTATTGATGTATGAAAATTATTATTAGCAACTGGCAGAACAGTAAATTTTCTTATTGAAGTATGAAAATTATTATTAGCAAATGGCAGAACAGTAAATTTTCTTATTGAATTATGAAATATTGAGGGTGGCTTTTCCTCTGAAAGAAGATATCCACTAAGTGGTGAAAAGGGGTAAAACGTATTTTCCCTATATCATCAATATCTCTTAAAACTGGTGGGGTGTCGTTATTCTTTGGGGATAAATAGTCGTAAAATGTGTTTCCACCATGTACTCAATATCTCATTAACACGATAAACTATCGTTATAGTTTATCTTTCGTAAATTCCACGCGGGCAGAGCAGCGACTGGGCAGCTCGTTAGAATGTATTCACACGAGCACGTCCAAGAAAAACTTCAACGGTTGACGAACAGAGACTGAAGGAGAAGAAAAACAGAGAAACGGCTCAAGTTGGTTGTTGAATTGGCTAAAAGTAAGTTCACATCTTCCAATGTTAATTAACTTACCCCAAGTTGACTAAGCTGAGCAGTAGCTGTTCACGTTAACATGTCCATTTTCGGAACAAACTAACTATAGACAGTATTTCATTACACTCGGGTCCTATCTATGTTTCCAAAAGTTACACTATACTTGCTACCTGTTGACAAACTTTAAAACCGGAGAAATAGTAATCAGGTTAAATATTTCCACTTTGAAGGTGTACCACCCTCCCCCTTTCCATTAAACAACAACTTTGAAAATCAAGTCGAGCAGATTCAGATTCCAGTAGGCAGCTGCACGCAAGCCTGATAAACTACGCAGAAAGCAGATCTTCAAATGTTTGTTTATTAAGACTGTATTTGTTTATGGACACACACATTTGCTTATGATTTATTGATGAAGCCGGAATAACAATGATCATGCAAGATACAAAGACAACAGGGACTCTATCTGCCGAGAGCCCAGCTAGTCACACAATTTTTACTCTCACTGGCGGAGCATGACAGAGAGCACCCAGGTTGTTAAGCCACAAATGTCATATCATCTTCATTCGTATTCTGGTGTATACGACCAGTTGCGTCTCAAATCTGAAGACGGGAAAAGATCTTAATTCCCAAAATATAGCATTATTATAAGTACTACTTTAGTATGCCGACGAAGAAATCATACTGAATATCATTGATGTATGAATTTATGTCAGTTGTTCAGTCTGTTATTTTATGCAGACCTATTACATACGTTTGATTAATAAAATTAATGCAGATTTTTGTTCTTCCAAATTTATATCACGGGAAATGTTCTCGAAATTTTCGTTATTATGATTTATTTACTGTCGTCTTTATTATTGCGGCAGACTTGAGGCACCAGCCTTTTCTTACACTTAAACACTATTACGTAACTTCTGTATTACACACTACAATGTGTATTACAAAAATCATATAAACTGGATAATTATTCTAATTACAGACTCTTAATAAATAAAATAATTCAGATAAGCAAAATAAGCGTATATATAAAAGGGCGAGTTACAACTACTTGATACAGACCAACAGTGTGAGCGAACAATCATAAAAAATAAACTACAGAGAAGGGAATATAAATAATACACTATACGAACCCACATAGTCGTGCGCAACTGATCCTACTGCATTGCTTTATATTTTCGTAGAGATGTCCAAGTCCTCTTATATCCCGCAAACTGTGCTCCAAATCATTCCAGCACAAATAATATTAAGTAAATCGTATCATTTACATAGTAAAAAAAATTGTACATTTACAAGGAAAATCTTGTAAACTAATATCAGAACGTAATAAGTCAGGTAATGAAAGTAAGATGTCAGAAATCTTTTAAAGTGGTTACAAATATCGTAAACACCTTTGCGAACTAGTAAAATAAACGTTAATGAGTAAATTTTCGATTTGAAACAAAATAAATCTAGGAGACCTGACAAATATTACAAAACATTTTGTAATTTTACAAAAAATTTTTTGGAAACTAGTTTCCAAAAATTTTTATTGTAACACTACAAAGAAGTGTTGTAAACTTAACCAGATATTAGCAGTAAATATACAAAATTTGTTTGTATATTTACAGAAATGTTGGTAAATATACAAAAAAGTTTGTAAAAATACAAGTTTTTTTGTAAATTTTACAAAACGTTTTTGTAGTGTTACTAGAAACTTTTTTGGAAACTGGTTTCCAAAAAACCTTTTTGTAAAAGTACAAATTTTTTTTACTGTGCATTTATGAACTGCTCGTTTACAAACAAGCCTAACGTGGTACGTACTCTTTACCCATCCAAATGTAATATTTTATTTACAATTTCTTGTGTTCGTGCAGCAAGATTCTTGAACGCTTTAGAACTGGCTGCTGAAGTTTGCAGAAAAGTGCAAATTTTAGCATACGTCCGTCACACACATAGCGACTGTTTTGTTTAAAACCGAGAGAGAGAGAGAGAGAGAGAGAAAGAGAGAGAGAGAGAGAACCGTTAAACAGCATGCTTGTCATATCGTAGTTTATGTAGCTTAATTCGAGAGTCAGCTTGTTTCCAGCTAGAAACGCACTACTTTTTTTGAAGAAAATTTAGGAGCATAATTTTGTTACTTATGCTTTAGCGTCTTTAGCGCAATGGGGTTTCACTAATAATTTCGTGTTGTTATAATTATGTACAAACTAATTTTGAAAAATCCCATAGCAAATAATTTATTATCGATAGGTGTACAATAAACGCTTGGTCATATACGAATACAGCTACATTTCTTTACTAGAATTTATCCGCGGTTTTCCCGTGTGCTTAACTCATAGGCAACGACTAATGTTTACTCTAATTGTGAATATATTTGTACATATGGTTAATAGTCCGGACATCCAGTGTTATAATAACCCAAGATACTAGTTAAGCTTACTCTATGTATTTATATGTGATCATGGGTCGCAATAATAGTCATAGTAAAACCGACCTTGAAGGCTGAGACTCCTAAACTCCTAACTACGAAAGCGTAATCGGATGGTGTATGTAGCATAGTGGTATGAAACGTGTTTTACCTCGAGGGCTCAGTGATGACCGTGACAACAAGTTATATATGTATATGTATATATATATATATATATATATATACACATATATATATATAAATACATATATGCATATATATATATTATATATATATAAGTAGTAGTACGCCTGCGTCATTGCCCACGTGTATTACTCGTAAGAGATATTTACTTCAATTGAAGGACCTGTTTGAACGGAAGATGAGTAGCTCAGCCAACAAATGTAAGGACACCCAATCTGCAGGTGGAGGCGGACATTGATGTTTTTTTGTTTTAATTATGTACCGACTACATTCCTTTTTTTTTTTTTTTTTTTTAGTTACTTATATGCTTGTTGACTACATTCATTCCTGACTTCCTTAGTTTGTTCCTTCGATTTTTGGTATTTATGTTCTCGTGCTTTGTCCGTTGATGTAATTATGTATTTTCTGCGATTTAGCAATAGCTAGCAATAGCGGATATCCAACAAAACTCTTAAGTTAGCCAACAATCATATTTTAACCGTAATGTTTCATATTCATCGTTTACGTAGGGTAAGGTATCATATCTTCTTAAAATAGTACTTTGTCCAAAACTGAGAGAAATTGGATTCTTTAGTTAAATGAGTGTGTGAGAACTATCAAATCAAATGTATAGAAAAATTTCAGATAGCCAACTCTTATGTAATACTTTTATACCAATTTATTCTTTTTTGAGTATCGGTTCTAAGTTTGCAATTACTTAACAATTATACATTAGCGCAATTTAATGCTAATTTTATTTGTTATTTCATTTAATTAATACCGTCAAGTGAGTATATGTACTAATTTTACTAGTATAACTTATTTCACCTATGGTCAGTATCATGCTTATATTATTTGATATTTCACTTCATTAGGACCGTTGGTTTATATAAAAAATTCGAATGATTTGTACTCAAATTGTCTGTTTTAGAAACTGAAGTGGTCTTTACTGTTACAGATGAGTTGAAACTCAAAGAATTTATACAGACCTAGTGTAAGTTACTTTTAAAGTTTAAGTAGTTTAGGCATATTGGAATTTTAGTGGAAGTTATTATACCGAAATAACGTGCACAATTATGTTAAGTCTTAGACAATTCTTTAAATGGTAATAAAAATAAAAATATTCTAACTACACAAGAAATTCTTTGAGGAACTGCACGTAACCCCTGTACTTGTTTCTCGTAAATAGGTTTCTTGGTTTTTAAAATCTAAATAAGCAACATTTTTGCGATAAAAAAGAGAGGGAAGTAAATATACAAAGATAATAAATTTATTTTTTACGGAATCAAGACCTTAACGTTTGTGGATGTATTGACTTCTTACACCTGCACATATTTTTCTTCCTATGACGTATCATAATTACTTGGAGCATTTTAAGAGCACTCAACAACTTGAGAACATTTTTAGGTAATGATTCCAGTTCTTTAAAATTGGTAAAAAGACCCGCTACTGAACCACGAATCGTGAACATTACAGAACATTCTGGCCACACTTTGTTTTGTTGACAGACACAGCTAGTTATTCTATTTCCTAAGTGTCACCTTTTGTTAAAAAAAAAAAAAAAAAAAAACAATCAAAGAAAACACCTGATTTAGCTTCGGATATTAGAGTTTGAGGCAACCTGTTTTCTCCAATAATAGTCTTGAGGCTTTCCAACCTTTTTTCTCAGCTGTCTTCTTTCGTGCATCTTACATGATTTCAAATATTTTTGCTTAGCTAAACTCCTTAAGTTCCCTGCTTGAAACCTCCCAGTAAAGACATATAAAATGCTGAGTTATTGGGCCTGACTTCAGAGAGATTAAGTTCAATTATTAGGAATATGGCAAAATACGGACGTGATTTTATTCCTTATTCTTAAAACTAAATGGTAAACGAAGTTCGTAGTGAAAACAGAACGAATGGATAACGATTATAACACAACTAAAAGTGTTAGTGATATCTGATTTCGTCTTTTGCAAACAATGTAATGAAGAAGATTTCAGTTATAAAATATACATATGCTAGATATGAAATTACATATTTATATTTTTACACCAATTAGTTCTATCCTCCGTGTTAATTTCTTTCGGAATTACGGAAAACTGTAGGAGCGGGACAGCCGTGAACTTGTAAGTGGACTTGAGCTTTCAAACAGGACAGCTCACTGACACAAGTTCACATACGTCTAGCATACGTCAGACTTTTACAATAGTGATAACAGGTTAGAAAACATTGCTTCATTTCCTCTCATATTTATTTGTCAACACGGTTTTCTCGTAACTCATCTTTAATTTTATGAATTTATGCCAGGTTTTGAGGTCATTTTCCCCACTGTGCGTTGCTCGCACGCAGTCGAACGCTGTCTCATTTAATTGTCTTCTCTGCAAGTCTCTTAAGGGTGTTCAAGTGCGATAAAATCATAATTTTATAGTTATATGAAATAGTGTTAGTTTTGTAGACGATACTTGTGAGTGTAGTTTCCTTTTACAGAACAATTTTAGCTAGCATTGTTTTCTCATAAAGGTGCGTCAAATTCATAACTTGCAGGTTCTGTTGCCATGCAAATAGTGAAAATCAGTCGACTTATGTAAGTCAAATAATTCACAGTAAAATAAAATGCCATGGGCTACGTAATAAAATATCAAGAAACCTCCCGCGAAATAGTTTTATGTTTTTAAAAAATGTTGATTTTCGTAAATTTTTTCTTTACTTTTGCGATTTTTCAAAACATTCTAAATGTGACATTGTGGGTTTTTTTAATGTTTTATTGTATAGTCAATGTGATGTTAATTCATAGAGCATTTTTTCGTTTAAGTAGATTGATTGGTTTTCACTATTTGCATGGCGGCGTAACAAGCAAATTCTGACTTTGACACACCGTTATGAGAAAACTATGAGAGCTAAAATTGTTTTGTAAGATGAAACTACACACACAAGTATCGTCTACAAAATTATCGATATTTCATAGATATAAAAAATTATGATTTTATCGCACTTGAACACCCTTAACCAGCGGTGGCCAGCTACTCTTGAGTGATGCAGCAAAAATTTTGTGTGACCACACGCACATCCATCCCAAGATATTCATATACCCTAAACAAAAAATAGGGGGGCCTGGGGTTCTTCCCCGGGTAAATTTAGTTTTCTAGGTGCGAAATTGTGCTATTTAAGAATTTTGTGAACCAAAACATTTAATAAACAGCTGGAAGAAACTGTATTATTTATTTTATGATATGGTTTACTTGAGAGAACAATTAACAAAATAACTTTATCAAACCCTGAGCTTAAACCACATGAACTCAAAATCAGAATGAATTTTATATCAGAAGATAGACAACACTAACTCGTTGTACTGATTTATAAATAAATTACTGCACAGCAGTTTAGTGCTCCGAGAGTAGAGACGACGAGGTTTGTCCAAAATAAACGTATGCCTTCAAGACATTTGTACATTTTTTTCTTCAGAATAATTTATATGAGTTTATCAACGACAAATATAGCTTGTGTTATGTAACATATTGGTCTGTGCTAACGTTAACAATTTCAACCAACTTCTGTTTAGAAATCGTCGTTTGTGTCATAAATAAGTTATTATAATACAACAAAGTGTACCTTCGACACTAATTTATCAGTAAGTTTTAATGATAAATTTCTTGAACTTCGCTGAGTTGTTACATCATGAAATTTTTAGGTTACAGAAGACAAAACTAATAATAATTATTCTTATAGAGTCGCATTCGCCGATAGTGTTGACCTGTAAAACATTAATATTTCTCTATAAAACATTTGTGATAAATTGCAAAAAATACAAAAGTAACGTAACACAACCTAATTTAGGTGCAAAATAATTGTTAGAGTTAGTCAAATAATTTAAAAAATAAATGGTATTCAAATATGCAAACAATAGGCGTACAACTGCAAACAAATTAAGTAAAATGCTCTTAGCCGTTTCAAGTACGAAAATAATGTATTTCCACAGATGTATAGACTGTGATGCAATTATTTCAATGTCTTTATTAGAGTTCACATGAACGTCACGCTCGTAAGTACTTCAAGACTTAATTTTTTTTTCAGTTAAGAGAATATACACTCAGTCGACACACTAGTTACTGGAAGAGTAACTTAAGAGATATCTGCACAAAGTGGGATACACACATTTCAGATCACCGAGATGCAGAATTTCGAAGATCATCCGCATGCTTCCTGTGTTCGAAGCTTCTTTGCGCAGCTTGTGTAAAATCCTTATCACCACCAGTTACCGAACTCGAAGCTGTAGGTTCTTCTAATCTTCCTCTGCATCATCAATCTCGTCGTCATCAGTCATTTCCTCCTTCATGTCGTTGTGTAGCTGTTCATGCAACTTTGCTGTTTTCTCAAAGGTAAAATATTATTATGGAAACAACGATATTCCCACCGAAAGTCACACAAATCAAGAAATTTGCCGTAAAGATTGCAGAAAATTTTGAAGGTATCTTGTGGCAATGAAACAAGATTTATACTAAATTGTTTCAAAAATTTCCTGTGGAAAAGAGCAAGGACTTTGTATACTCTTGAAGCTTCGTCACTCTGAAGTATTTTGCAAAATTGTTGTTCACTATGTCAAGAGAGTAGAAGAAAGCATCAATTTTAATTTTTCCGCTTGCATCTTTGACATGTTCGTCCATAGCGTTCTCTACTGGAATCAGTTTCTTCGTCGAAAACGTGAAACTGGGAGGGATGCAAATTTAAATTCTTCCCGACCTTCAGTGAAAGCATCTGCAGGTTTCAGAATTTATTGGAGTGTTTTAGCTGCCCTTTGATATAGAATATATATACGTACTTTATCGACCGCATGGGAGGTACATAATAAGGAAAATCCCTAGAAAACGTTTTTAATATTTACACGATTCTTCCGAATTATTTCGGCACTAAATGCAGTCAGGCAAAGCAATAACTCCGTGAACATTTTAATAGTAAAATTATTAATATTTAAAAATGCCATATTTTCAAACGCCGCCATAAACACTGAAATCACGCCCATATTGGCTGAAAAAATTATGACGTAGCCGTACTTGTTTTGGTTATCCGCCACCCACCAGGCACTATTGTGTGTTTTGGGATTTTTCACTGACTTTAAAAAACTGTTAGAATTTAGCAAACCCGGTTACGTAAGATGCTAGCTCGCGAAATTCGCCCGTTGTTAAGGCACCGTTGTTGCAGATTTGTTAATTAAGAACGAAGATTTCATTGGTGTATATTTAAACGAGTGAACACAGCAAGGTATTAGTGGCTCTCACGCAATGCAGTGTTTTAGTTATAGGTTTGATTTTAGGTCAATTTAATCAAAATTCCACAGGGATAATAACTTAATTCGTATTCATTTTAATGCTTCAGAATTCAGATTCGGTCTAGAATCATAAGTTTAGGTTTGTTTGACTTGAGAGAAGTTCGCATGCGTACAAAAAGTGAACCTTTCGAGCGAATGGCTGGAATGCGTTTAACCAAACCTGGTACAGACTGGTGATCGAACGTCCTGGTTGCAAAAATCAGGAAACTAATATAGCGGATCAATTTTTTTATTAAAACAAAATGTTTGCTCAAAAATGTTTACGTTTCTCGTGAACGGCAGTGAGAGCAGTGCTGCCATCTCTGAGAAAGTTTCGCAAGATCCCACCCAGCCCTCGAATTATTGGCCAATCACGGCTGCCTTGACATAACATATTGTTTAATGACGTTACCACAGCTATTAGAACAGCCAAAAACTCTATAGCTGCAGAGATTTCGTCGCAAACTGCAAGCTATTAACTGCAAGCTATTAACTGCAAGCTATTAACTGCAAGCTATTAACTGCAACATTTAATTTGAAGGAACTTTTTTATGCTAACCGTGTCATATTGTTCACAATACATAGAAATAATCACTACGTGCATGAACTGTACTTTTGTCGTTAATATCAGACTATTAGGTATCTTCTTGAAGCTTAAACCACGCAGTTTGCCTTGACTTATCAGACGGCGCTATAGTTAAGATTATATTCGGAGTAAATTGCATTTTAATGCTGCGCAAACGAACTACTATCTACAGTTGTACTCTTCGGAGTTCAAGCCATATTCGTTTTTTAACGCATAAACTATTTAACAATATTTCATGACCTGAACGTATGTTACTGTAGTTTGTGTGTTACGTACAATAAAATTTACAGTATCGTGAGTAATAAAAGGCTGTAGTTGTGAAACAATGCGACAAGAGACGTTCATTTAAACAACATGCAAGATGAGCAGCAGACTGGTATTTTTGTTGGAGCCCATAAAATCATGTACAGTGAGCTGAAAAAGTCGAAATATCTACAGAATTCAAGCGTCAGCACAACACCATATGAATGTTGCAGAATGTGTCTGCGTAAGTATATGCGACTTGAAGCCTTCAACACATTCTTGCGTATTAGAAGCACCGTCATACGAATGGTAGCGTTTTCTCAGTCTTAGCTCCGAATACTCTCGAATTCAGCAAATAAATTACACCTTGTTTTCAGTGGAGACTCTTTTAAAGCAGTTAAACGCTTACAAACAGAATCTGAACTTTTGTTGACATAACGGCAATGGACGAAACACTCTCTTTTATTTAAGTATAGCGAGAAGTGTGAATAGAATTACTCAGAATGGTGCGGCTCTCAGGACATCCATTAAGCCAATTTTGATGTTTTCAGCAACAGAACAAATAAGCTGATTCTGTCTAAGCTTGCTTAAGAAGTTAACCTTATTTTTCCATGTGTGTGTTGATTCTAGGTATTCTGCCAAAACTGGGCTGTGTTTAGCCATCATTGCAGACTAAAGAGCTTGCCATACGAAATTTTTTCCACTCCTTCCTCGTGCGTCGGCAGAGATGTCCAGTGCCACCTAACAGCCGCCGCACACAGAAAGTGCCAGGAGCACACACAGCGCACGATCTCCGGCGATACGACCGCATCCATCATCACAACCCTCGCCTGCCTCCAACCTAACTACAGATATAAGGCTCCTGGACCACGCGCACTACTGGAACATTACCCTCAAATGACTACAAGCGCTGCAGGGACAACACCCTCGGTAGGCTTCCTGGAGTGCTGAACTGAAGAGCTCTATACTGAAAGATCGGAACCGAACTCTCTGTAGGCTACCTATACGATCCTAACTGGGAAGATGTTACTTTCCGAAAACTAAATATTCTTTAAAATATAAAGTCAAAATAAATTTACCTACTGCTTATTTTGAGTATAGAGGAGAAGAAAAAAATATAACCCCGAATTTAAGCACCGAGACAATATTCAGACAATTAATTTCTCGTTACCAGGCATCACTGGTAAGTTGACTTCTCTTATCAGATAGTATAGCTTTAGGTTTTTCAACTTTTGTAATGAATACTTTAACCTTATTCAGTAGTGTTTTGGTATTTGCTTGGACTATATCATAACATTTTGGCGCTTTTAGAGAATAGTTCTAACATTACAAATATATACTTCACGCTAGCTTTGGACTTAGGCGGTGGTCCAAATGTATCAAAAGATTATAACTGTAGAAGTTGTGTTTGTAGTATGGGTTGAAATTCTCCTTGAATATTCTCTTGCGGTTGTTTTGCTTTCTGGCATAGGGGACATTTTTCATGTCAGGTCAGTACAACAAGCATTTTAGTGTTACGCACAATTTAGTGGAGCCTAGATTATGTAACTGTGGCTGAAATTCCTAAGTTATGGAATAAGTCGATTTTCAGATACTACCAGTCTCCAATACTCATACAATTATTTATAAAAGTTCATTACAGTATTACCCAAACTGTAGATTCTGTGTAGCTTGTCTGTAGGTTCCACAATAGCTAATTTCTCTTTTACATTGACACAAAATTTTCTTGACTTTGATTTTCCTTGGAGTTATTCAGAAAATTCTTCAACACCTGATTGTTATTTAGGGATATAGGTATGGTGTTTAAAACATAAAGATCCCTAGTACTTAATGGAGGTTGCAGTTGAGAAGGCCCCTCGTCTGGAATTCTACTCAAGTGGTCGGCTACTTCGTAATCAGTTCCTTTGATAGAGGAAATCTGCAGATCATGTTCATATAGTAATACCTGCCAACATATAAAATTGTCTCTAATGTTTCTTCCTGCAATGAAGCATGCGAGAGCTTGGCGGTTTATCAGCTTGATCTTTTCTCCTAGCAGTAGTAGATCCTTGTAGTTCTGTAAAGCCCATACAATACAACAGAAAGTGCTTCTTTCTCCGTAACAGTTTAATTTCATTCTTCGGTCTTCGGAGTTCTGCTTGTCATAGCCACAGTCTTCTCTACACTGGTAGAGGTCTAATTGCTCCAGCTTGCAACCAAAGGCGTACGCTTAGACATCGGTAAACAGTACAAACTGTCGGCCTTGGATAGGATGACAACGTGGGCCCTTAAAAATATAGCCTTCATCTCTTGTATTCAGTTCCAAACTTGACCTTTCTCGGGTAGTGCAAACAATGGTATTACAATTTCAGAAATCTGGTCAGAATAATTTCTACAGAAGCCTAAAAATCCTAAGAATGCTCTCAGTTCTTTTGTGTGCTAAGGTGTAGGAAACAAACAACTGCTCTTATTTTGTCTGGTGATGTTCTGATCCCTTCAGGGGTCAAAATGTGTCCTAGAAACGGTACATCTTCTCTGAAGAATAAGGATGTTATAATTTTAATAGTTATGCTGTCTTGTTCCAACTTGGAAATAACAATAGACAGGTGATGTGAACGCTCTTCAAATTATGATGAGTCACTAAAATGTCATTAATGTAAGTTCTTGCAAAAGACGTGCACTCTTCACCTGAATTATCATCCAAGCGAGTGGTGAATTCTGCCGAATTGCATAACTTCAAACGCATATTGTTGTGAAATATATTCTAAAGGTGTTTGCCAATATACAATACATGTTATATCGAGGGAAGTAATAAACGTTATCACCTAGTTTAAGACATGGAATACCTCTAGTCGGTACAGGACTTGCTCTGCCTTTCACAGTTTAGACCTTTGGCATAGAGACATAGAATAAACCAAACCATCCTTGTTCACATGAACGACGGGACAAGTTGGACTGGCTTTTCTTCTAACAATGTTCCAATTTAACATCAGCTTGAGATATTCCTCTGATTCTGATACGTATTTACTGGGAATAGGGTAAGTTCTACAATGAAATGGTTTATTTTCCATTACCTTAATCTGAGCTTTGTATAGTGTTCATTCCTTGTATCTCTATAAAACCTTTCTTACAATAGGTGTTGTTGCTGGTGTTTAATAAAGTGCAATATAACGCTGCCTAGCACACTTCCTCTGAGGTAGATAGAGTAAAATTAGATGAAAGTGAAGATAACTTATGTAAACTGACGTTTCGTTTCAGTAGGTCCACAAATTTGTCTGAAAATTGCCGGTAGTAGCTGCATCTTTAGTCCCAGGAGATGAGATAAGCCAATCAACGAAGCTCAAAACCATGTTATATCTAGAAAGGAAATCCATTACTAGTAAAATTGTACTAACTAAGCCCTTCACTATAAACACAGGCACTGTCTTAACCTTACCAAGTAATTTAATTACTAATAGAATCTGTGGTTAACTAACGGACTTGCTCTATACGTAGCTCCAATTATATTGAGCCAAGGGACTGGTGGAACGGGTAAGTGGGTACCTTGTGCTTCAATGTCTTGGACTATCTGTTCACTAATGCAGCTTACTTCTGCTCCGCTGTCCAAAAAACCTGAAACGTTAGTTAAATTCACTGATAATCTTAACTCTGGATACAGTGATAGTTTCCCCTCCAAATTATGATTGTCTTCATTGAGTAGAAAGTCTCACCCTGACTCATATAGAAAAACTGTGCTGATTACTGATTGATTAGTGCATAGATGTTGCAAGCTGTCATTGTTACTTTCCATTATCATACAGGTTTTTGTCCCCGCTGATTCGCTAGATCGGGATGATGCTGAGGAACTCACTTCATCAATACTTTTTAGTTTAATGCCGGCTGGTTCTCGGCTACTAACTAGTTCTTAGTTACAATACTTTGATTGTATAGAAAAATTAGTGCATTTGGGTTCAGGGGTTCATTTTTAGCTAAATATTCCTGACTTGTAGTAGCCGATGTACGACTAGGCGACATGAATAAACCAGAATTATGATTATCAGACTGGACACTGTTGAAATACTGGCTATTTGATACAAATGTGTTTTTATTACTACCTTGCTAAACACTTTGACTAGCATTAGCAGTAGGCGTGTGACTAACAGTTAACTGGTTTATGTTGGCAGCAGGTCACCAGTTCATATGGTTGTCTCTGTTAGGTGACTGTGGTGGGGATGGTGTCTTAGGCTTAGATGGTTAATTTAGTGACGTAACATATATTGTACCACTCTCATCGAGATATGCATTTGGCCTAGGATTTAGAGATATGTTCTTATTTTTCCTTTTCCTACATTTTTGTTTTAATCTACATTCACTTTGTGGTAGTGTGTTTTGATACTTATGCCTTCCTCCTCTAAAATATCATTGTCTGGCATATTGATTTCGGTTGAAATTTTCCTAAAACTATGAGTGTTCTGCATTATCATTGGATTGTGCAGACACAGCATTTACACGAGGCTGTCCTCTGTTGTGGAGATTCTGGTGAGGTTATGTTGATTATGGTGGTTTGGTTTTGAATGTGCATTGTGCCCCGGTATTTGACCTTCAAATCTCGCTGCAGGAGGTTGGTACAATGGTTCATGAGTGTTTTCGTTAGGTCGTCAGTATCTGGCTGGTATCTGTCTTTCTGACTTGTCTAATCGTAGTAGTTGATGTCTGAATCCTGTTAAAATTGTAAACGGCCTGTCAGCCCACCTGTCTTGGTATCGCTGAGGTAATTGCGAATTTAATATTTATGCGAAATCCTCATCCTCCATTGGCGCTGTTAGATGCATAGTTCGTTCTTAGAATTCGCTAAAATACTGTTCCAACGACTTGTTTTTACGAGGGCCGTATTTGTCGTAGTGCAACCGAGCCCTAATATTACTCTGGTTTTTTGACATTCAAGAATGGTTTCAGAAATTTTGTTTGAAATTCCTGTAGTGTAATAACATTTTCCTTTTTCAATCCCAATCAGCAGCATGCGGTGTTTTTAAAGCTATTTCCAAGACATATATAACTGTCTTCAACACTTAGAGAGACATAGGCAAAACATCCATCAATTTGTTTCAAATTTTTAAATAGGATTTTCGTGTGTGAAACCAGAAAATGTAGGAAATTGTCTAACCTAGTCTTTTGGTAGATAATACAATAAACTTACCATTTGTGTTTTCATTGTTTACATTTACGTGTGATGTAGGCCGTTGTTGCTCCTCGACTTCAGTGTTGTTCAATTGTGGTAAGAGTTGACGGATGCATGTTGCATTGTGGGATACGCCCTCATCTGTAATGGCGTCTAGCCGCTTATGCCCAACGTCCGCAATACGTTTTTCAATTTCAGTGGCCCAACTGTTATTAATTTCATTGGCCGGTGATAGACAATAACTGTATGCATGGTGTGTATAATTCGAGTTCTGCATTAGTTTTGTTGACAGTTTGTTTTAATCGTTCAACCTTGGTAGACAGTGTCTAGATATTTTACTGCACTATTGATACTTGTGTAGGCAGGTTTCTAATGTTTACGGCAGTGTAATCTACTTAATTTTGAAGATCTTCATTTATTTATTTTAATTTATTTAATTCGCTAGCCAGGGCTGTAACTCGGTTGTCTGTTACATTTTGTGACGTTTGTGCATGGCTTACATCTTGACCTAGTGTTTGAGAAGTCTGTGTAACCTCTGCAATATACGTCCGCAGAGTACTAATCTCATTTTGCATTGCCATGAGTCTTGCATCGAATTTTGCTTCAAATCCGGGAATTTTTGGACGTATGCTAGACATTTCACTTAAAATGATTACCTTATAATTCTGTATTAGTAACGAGAATTATGTTTTTTTCACCTCAGATATCTGTGTACACATACCGGACATTTTTATTATTTTTATTTTAATTGTCAGTTATAAAGGTAAAATATAAACATCTATATTTAAAACCAAACGTTTATTTAAATGAGATAAACTCGAGCTGGTAAATATTAAAAACAAAATTGTAATTTATGAAACTTATTACAATAAAAAATTCACAGTAGTATGGTATCTAATATATTGATTAATGGACGTGAATAACACGTATTTGTAAAATTAATAAAGAGGGGTCATTGTACAGTAACTGTGGCATAAATCATTAGTTATTTTAAGTGATTTTTTAGAAGTATGCTTAGTAGTAACAATTTAATGATTGCTGATGTGTCCTCCTGTACCTACATTACCACACGCCGTTACATTATCGTTCGTGTTACATTTCAGTGTGAAAATAATTTCGTTACTAAACGTTTCAGGAGCGCTTTGTTTATGTTTACGGTGTCGTTCGTGACGAGTGCACCTTGTTTCCTGCGAAATCAACTGTTGCATTGCTTATGCTTGCTACGTCTCTTTCGATTACGCCATGTGCACCCTTCACATTTTATAGTAAAAATTAAGTTTCGCACGTAATGTTAGCCCTACCAAGATCAAATTTCTCCACTCCATGAAAATGTACAACACTATTTTCTTCTTTAGTGTCCTTTTCTACATCAGGGCTGTTTCCAATAGCATTTATAAATTCCCGGTAGTTCACTGACATAGGCATTCTAAAAAGTGTTTCTAGTCTCCTAATTCTTGATCCATGATGACATGAACAACGTAACACATACTGTAACTAGAAACTAATTAAAAATCAGATTTACTATTTTTTTCTCGGCCTACACTTTGCTGGCGTCACTGTAATATTTACAGTGTGGTTGTGTTAATATGAATAAGTTATGGAGAGGTAGGCTAGTGATAGTTTGCAGTATTACCTAGTGTATTTAACCCTAACTCCTGAATATTGTCTTACAATACCAAAGATACTCTCATTGGGATCAAAATACAGCAATAGTGCAGAAAATAAATATGCTAAGAACAGTGATGAACTCAAGAATAATTTTAGAGCTAATTTTGTTATGACTGAAAACAAAGTTAAAATTACTTTCTTGAAATATGTTTACTGGAAAATTAAGTTAAAATACCTTGAACATATGCGTTTAAACCTTGACAACGACTACTAATGAAAATTACTCCTCACTATAATATATAACATAGCTTTAACTGGCATATGGTAAGTGAAATTCTTCAGAAACAAAAAAGAAAGTGTCATTAGGGCCATAAATGTGTAAATTATGCACTCGGTTATCAGGGTTAAGTTCAGTAGAAACAACCTATATCTCATATCACAAACTAATCTTCAATTCTGTAATTAATATTCTTAATTACGTTCATTGTCATTGGATTTGACCTGAAAAAGATTGCTGTTAATTGTAAAATGTTTAGTAATTTAGTAAACTAGGCCAATTATTATTTCAGCAACAAAACAAAATAACAAAATACAAATTAATTTGGCTGGAATAAGCATATTGTAATGTGCTCAGTGATATTAAATAATTAGATTGGAACGACACAATGTAGCCCAATTCAAAAGTACGGCGTCATTCTTAACTGGAAATCCCGCGATGGCTTTTAGCTCACTCAAAAAGCTAAGCTAGTTAATAAAAAAATTTTCTTTTCTTAAACTGGATATACTTTAAGGTTGTCTTAAATTATAGCTCTCTCCCAAGAGCAATGCATCATTAAGGATGGAGGCAGATTTTGTCCAGCGTCCTCAGCGGAATCTGCTATACATCTTGATTCGTCGAGGGAGAACAAAAATAATATACGCATCTAGTTTTGATAAACCCGCGTAACTGTTGCGGCCTAAGAGGCCTCAAACCACGTGGCTATGAGAAATATTTTAAACACACTACCATGAATATTCCTAAAATATCAACGAATACATACATTAATGTGTTTAGTGCAATAAAACAATTTTTCCGTGAGGTAGGATATAAATGATACAATTACTTATAATGTTACCTGGCACTGAAAATTAATAGCAAATATTAATTTGAATGTAAAACAAATATAAAAAACATTACATGGTAAACAAATTAAAGTACACTAAAATACGTACAGCAATTACAAATAAATTATTCTGACGTTCTATTACACGGGTTAATTTTCAGCGATTTTCTTTGACATGAATGTCAGTATTTCTAAGAGTGTATGTTCTATAGTATCCTGTGACACTCGATGATGCTAAGTGAAAGCTTTATGATAGTGTTATCACACTACACTCTTCCATACACTACGTTGAGACTCCACTCTAACATAGCTGTATATCTCCTTACTTCTACCAGAAACTAGCACACGGTACACTATAAGTAATCCTAAGTGTTTCATACTAAGAATTTACCAATAAACCTACACGTTCGTTCAGCTATTTAAGACAGGTATAGCAAAGTGCTCGGTCTGGTATGACGACGTTAGGCTGCGATGTTCTGTATGGTTGTGCTGCAGCAGTGCAATATGGCTTAATGTCTCATCGTATCGAGCAGTCTATTATGTAGAGTTACCAAGAAGAGGCGAGGAAAGTTATTCTATACGTCTCTCCATCTCGAGGTTCCCCGCACTCCTTGGACAACTCACGAGCAATGAATCGTGAGGTTACAGCCCCTACTACCATCTCAATATTTTCTCGTAACAATTATTCAGTGTATCTTACTGTAACCGCTCTTTCTTGAAAGAGAACCATAAAACAGGAACGTTTAATTGACGTAGCTGTCTATTTACCGTACGGTTACAAGTCATTAATGTAAATTCTGGCTTCAGCGCTATACCTTCCTGTACTTCACGATCGTTAAGAGAACTGATTTCTCTGTGTTTAATCTGCGCACCGTCTCTCAGAGTAAGACAGGATTTACAGGCACATTAACTGTCAATTAAAAGATGCAGTCTTGATTTAGGTCATGTATTAGCTAAGAACGACCTAGGCACGCACATAGCAAAACTCGTAGCCTGTGTTTGAATTAGTTTACTTCGGCCTCTATGTTAACGGTATTTGAATTAGTTTAGACATCTTAAAATTTGGAGTTAGTTCCTCCACGAAACTTTCAGTGGTCATCGTGTCTGTTAGTTCATGACATTATAACAAAGATAATTAGCATTTTATTTGGGTACATGAATGCAGATTTACATAGTTTAAGCTCCATTTTCACCAGTGTTTCATTTAATTATGTTTGACTGAATGGAGCAAAAATGTTAATTCCTTATTTATATTTATTTAAGCACTTTTCGTTTCACTACATAGATAACGAAGTTCACTAAGTAACTTCTATTGAGCGAAGTTAAATGTTAAACTTCTGCAGAATTAAATGAATTAACAAGGTGGGTCCTAGATGCAACCAGTAATCTACGTAGGTGAGAGGGTTTTACGGCAGTTTAACAACGAGGTCTTAATATCCGATGAGGATGAAGTGGGGTGGAGGGAGAACACAACAACCATGCCCAAGCCGGGATACGAATCCATGACCTCTCGCACCATAAACCGGCACCTGACCGAATATGCTACGGGGACTAGCTTAGTAATTTATGTAGTTAGGGCTCATAAATTATAGAACGAAATAAATAATTAGTTATTATTTGCCATTAAAGTTTATGTTTAATGTAAATTCATACAGTGTAAACATGAAAAAATATGTATAAATATTAGGAGTAAATGTTTTCACAATTGGAAAAGTCAGTACAGTACTCTTTTACCGATTCCCTACGACCATAAAATAATCACTATTACAAAATACAACAAATTTTTATGGTACCTAACGATAATGATTGTATGCTAATGTATAGTGCCGGAAGTATGTTACTTCCCTTAATAAGGAAGCAGCAGACCTTTACCTACTATACGTGATCTAGAAAATTATGTATGCACATTTTCGTTAAGTGAAAACTTGTCGCAAAAATAAACATTGATGTCATCCAAATAATTATCTCATACAAAAATTGTGTTTAATGAATCTATCGTGATCGCTTTTGGATATTTTCATTTTCGTCCATTATATAGCTGGTACCAACAATATTTCTGCACGGTTGTCAATTTAATGCGATAATATTTCTGAAACGAAAACGTTTTGAGATGTACTAAATGGTGCAAAATGTTAGTGGGTGTACACAAATATTACCAAAATTACATTGCAATCTGATGAATAGTATAGGACCGCATAAAATACGAACAAACAGATAGTAATTTTTACGAAATTAGCTAGAAGTCTGCCAGCAACATTGCCCGCGTGTATTACTCGTAACAGCGAATATTTACTTCAAATGAAGGACTTCTTTGTACGCTAGATTAGTAGCTCGGCCATAACATGTTAGCATAACCAAGCTGCAGGCTGAGTTTACTCTGCAGCAGGCCAAGTAGCTATAGCTGGCCACGTAAAAAAACGGTCCTAAGTCTATCCCTGCCACTCTTAAATGCAGTCATGGTTCTTATTTACAGTCATATCAAAACATACGAATGTGAGAGAGTTTTCGGATGGTATAAGTAGTATGCGTGGCATGATGACCGTAGACAAAGAAGGTATCACTGGATCGGGATCTTTTATGTTATAGTATATATGATCGAGTACGACGTGCGACTACAGCGCCTTGCGCCCGGGACGAAACTAAAGCGAGATGGCTACCGAACAGCAAAGATGATGCACGATAGTCGGGAAAACTTTTCTACCTGTACGCACGAAGCCCACGACCGTGCTGCCCTCTTTCGGTGCGAAAATTTACATACACTGTTAAAACTAGCTCGCATTCTAGCGATTATTCTAAGAACTACGTCGACTAGTGTTTATTAGGCGGGCTATTTAAATCGTGGATAGATATTTGAATGCACTTTTATTCACTACCCAGGAAAGAAACTATAATCCTAGGAACACAATAAGGCCTATTTTCTTCGACAGATGTTTATGGTATTTTTCATAAATTACATATTATACAAATACATAAAATATATTTCTCATTTCTATTAAACTAAGCGAACATGTATAAGGAAATTATGTTATTCAATTTACAGACAACATTTATTTCATGTATTTTTGTAGATTATAATATATGACATATATTTTAAATGTCTGTCGAAGAAAATAACTATATTACCAGGATTTTATACAATTTTCTGGATAGTGAATAATGCAGGAATTAAATTTAGTATGTAGCGCATACTTGTAGACATAGATAATACGCACACACATATTTGTGTAAGATGTAAGAAAGAATAACATAGATAACAATGATTATCGGTAGCAATGGATTGATTTTTTATATGCCTCACTTACCTGCTGAATAATAGTTGTGACTAGGTTCTTACTGTAGAGTAAAATTCAGTTTGAATTACTGTTAGAAGTATGACATGTATTTCATTATTAAAGAAAATCAGCAAATGTGCAGCAAAATTATGATTTACATATTGCTAGATTTATGTGAGTCAACAAAATAAAGTAAAAGGTATCATAAGAATGTTAATAAAATGTAATAATAGACCCATAACCCAAGAGAAAAAAGTATTTGCTCAGCAGACAAATTATTTTTTGTTGCTTAACAAGAAGTAATTAATGCCAAACTGCAGGCGATAAACAATTGTTTTAATTAATAAACATCTGTTTGAATATATTAATGACGTGCTAGTAGCAGATACATTTATATGTACTGTACTATACTTTCAATTAGCTACTAAACTCTCAACACATAGTATTAATTTATACATTCATGTCAAATAAAGTGCGGATAAACCAACCATACGATGCAATTTACACGTCTGGTTTTAGTTCAGCTTAACTACACAAGTATTACTTTACAACTTCAGTAAAGGAAAAAATTCACAGAGTAAATTTTAATAACAAATGTCAAAATCACTGTTTTACTTTGTTTTATAAAAATAACCTAGTAGAGTATGTTGTGCATGCACAATATTGCGTTACCTTAGCACTGTTTAGTACAGATTTGCACTTTGCTCAAGTGACCGATTAACAAGCTGTTCAATGTACGTGTTATTGTATGAAGACAAATAAATTCTGATTATTTCTTGAAAGTGAATATGTCAGTTCTCATTCTCTGAAAAACAAAATGCAAGCAGTAAAGCAGTCAGACACTATTAGAATTACATGTCACGTACGTACACTGTTGGACAGTTGTTTTCTTTTTCCTGCTGCAGTGCAGTTTTTCTTAAATATAATACATATAATATGGTTACTTCGAAACATTTTTCTCGTAAGCGTCATACATTGAAAACATTCGCTATACTGTCAGTAGTACGATTATGGGGTTTCCAGTGCAGGAGCCGGAGTGAGGCGCCCGCCCGAGTGAGGCGCCCCCCCCCCCGTATTGTGACATCACGGCCCCGGCCGCCATGCTGGATGACCTTGACCTTCAACAGTGACCATGACCTTGACCTTGAGTGTCATTACCAAAATTTTCCAAAATTTCGAAAATTTAAAAAAAAATTCAAAAATTTAAAAATTTCAAACAATTCCGAAAAAATTTCGAAAAAAATATTACCTCCACCTTGTTACCACATGCCATCTTGTTTCCGGCCGCCATCTTGGTGTTTCTTCCAAAAAATTTTCGATTTTACATTTTATTATAACCCCGCACGTATTTAATAAAAAACTTTTTAATAAAATTCTTTTTTATAAAAAAAACGTTTTATATAAAAATTATTTAATTAAATCAACTACCGACACGTTTTACCCGGACGAGCTCCATCGACACACTGACGCCCCCACCAGTTTTTACAGATATATATTAACTTAACACCCCTCACCCTACCACTACCCACCAAGTATTGTAATTGGCCGCTAGTCACGTGATGAATTCCCCCCTACTTTCCCCTCTCACCGTCACTCGTGTTATAACCCGCTCAAACTACTACACCCCCTCCACCCCCCTCTCCCAACTTTACCTCCACTTTCTTACACATCGACTAAACATTATTTCCTTTATATAATTCTCACTACACAGCATGTCACCAGTGTCTTCACATAGCAGCTATATGACCATAAGTAGTAACATCCATCGATTGAGACTACGTATTGATCATCAATTTTAAAATTATCGGTTTTTTTATTATTGTAACTATAATTTCAAAAACTTTAATTGAATATCATTAATGAATACTACTTAAACATGATTTATTTGTTAGCTATATCCGATCAATTCCCAATAAAATCAATCATTTGTTAAAAAAAATTTTTGATAAAACATTTTATTTTACCTACAAGGACTTTATTTCCTACAGAACTTCATCGTCTACACTCACGCTCCTGCCAAATTAGCTACATTTCTTTCAATTTCCAATAAAATTAATCATTCGTTTTGAAAACAACATGTTTTTCAGGACAGTTACATATGCAATACTCTTCTTCTACTTTCAAACATGGTGTACACCACCCCATCGAAGAAACTGACGTACAATTTCATATTCATACTACTTATGCTAAACACACCACTCTTACGCCCTCGCACCTACCATCGAATACCCCCTCACAACTCTACCTTCACTCTCCAACAGTCCTGTCAGAACCTGTCAGAACTGATCATTACACTCTTCTGCAGTACATATACGCGCGTATGGCATTGTCTCTGCTTAGCGAGCAGTTACATATACACGACATCTCGAAGCCATCCAAATACCATCATCCAATCTCATATCACTGGCCTTCTTCCATACCAGAACAGCTACTTCAGTTTCATGTATTACTATTTTTACTCTATCTTTACTTTTTACACTAAAAAAGTATTTAAATCGTAATATTTATTCTCGTCAAACTCACAAGTTAAATAAAAACCTTTTTCCTCCAGTCATTTAATTTTATTTACATACAATATATAATCAACTACTTGTAAATCAATCACCACATACCTTGAAAATATATTTAGTTTTCACTTTAAAACTATCACAGTCAAGTCCATGTACTGCTTGATTAAGCAACAAAAAAACCTTAGTTTATTGCGCTCATCAACTACGTGTTGTCACAATGCAAACTAAGGCCTCGTAACAGAAGCTTCATCCATGCTTCGTTGACCCAGTCACATATATTACCAGTTTTGTCCAGGAAGTCCCATACGCCGACATAGTAATTGTCATGTAGCCTACGTAGTTATCACCGGTGAAGATATCGCCAACAGAGGCAAAGCTACCGCAGTGCTAGCCGAAGTTGTTCAACACGAGCTCACATCACATCATCACTTATTCACTGATGTAGATAAAATTTTGCTTCACTGCTACAATTCCCACTAGTTACAGGAAATATCGAACGCATTCTGTTCTATTTTTTTTTCCGAAATGAGTTGTGGTCATAGGTAAGTTACAACGCATATAACCTGACCCAAACATATCTTATTCATTCAATTTAATAAATATCATACAGTGGTACGTGCTTCATCCTGTTCGCTTTCCTACAATGTGCGTCTTAATACGGTACCGGTTCAGTGTAATAGCATTCCAACCATACATTTTATTTCTTAACTCAGTGATTTTCCAACTCTTCTCAAGGTTATTGAACCGAATATTCTTTCATACCATGATAAAATGTACGTAAGTCCTTGCTGAGTTCGTTCTGATATTCGTCTTCAGACTACCTCTGAAAGCCAACCACTTCAGTACAATTACATTTTTATTATAAATATCTGTACAACCGTAGATGCTTTAGCTTCTCAACTTTTAACATGTTCGTCGTAATCATCTCGTCATATACCCAATTGACTGATAGACGTATTAATACACCTGAACTCGCGCCCGCACTTCTAACACCCATAAACTAAACAGTCCTTATCCATACATCTTTTTCGTCTCATACCACCTACCCTACCATGTCACAGAATCAACATAGGTTTCAAGAAGTCATTGACAATTATTCCGGGCTGTTCACATACGAAACAGAAGTTAATGATGGCTTCACCATTAACACATCATTCATAGTAGGTTCAATTTTCTCCTAAGTTCATTCCATCATCGAATCTTGTCGCTTTCCAGGACATATGTCGTGACCTGTACTTATATGCATACAGTCTACAGCTCTAACATCAATATGCTGTACAACACTGGTTTGTATTACATTTACTTATTCCTTGTCTCCATACAGAGTATCCACACGCAAATGTCTTGTAGCACTGGTGTCTAGAAGGTGTTGACGTCGATTCTCACAAAGTTAAACACGTAACGGTTACAATTTCCTTAAATGATGACATATAGCTACAGAGAAGAGACCTTATCAACTACTAACCCGTATACCGTTGCTAGTTGTTGCTTTGTCCAATCCAGATATCCTAGTTTTCTCACTGGTACATACTATGAACAATACTTTAATGTCATCCAGCTTCACGCACACATACGGATATTTTTCCATTAATACATGCTTGCGGTAAGAACACACACGAATATTTTCCATCTTCACTGGAGGTAATGTTACCTCTTCACTATTGAAATATCACCTCTCCCAGACTACTGATATTCGTATACTTACTGCAGTTATTAATATAAGTTTTATCCTTTTATCTTATATCCAGTCTTGCAAACATGTTTTTTACGGGATTTCATGTTTTATTTTAAAGTGCATTCATATATACATTTCACATTTCTTTGCTAGCACAAAAAATATCGTTCTATAGATAAAGGAAAGCAACCCTTTGTAGTTCGAGTCTTGACTCTGTATTTTGTCTCATAATGCAAACCAAGATACCAAAAATTTTTTCTCACCTTAAATTTCGTCTAAGTTTTAGTTTCTGAAAATACATCTCGCCTCTTACCGAAGGACATATCTGTAGAAGGTTACGGTACAGCCAGTAGCATGTATCATTCTTCGTAGGGTAAGGTTCCAGTAGTTAAGTATTATTATCATTCAAGATGGAAGATCTCGTCCAGTATAGTCAATCATTTTTCACCACCAACAGACATCATACACGATGCGTAACGTATATGTAAAATACATTATACTAATAAGCGAGAGTAAAAATGATTACGTGTAAAGCTACAGGTCATTTCTTCATTCGCTTTTGTACATAGTATGTACATTTGAAACCAAATACATTATCTCATATATTTAAAGAGTTTCTTCCATCTGTATTTCAGTTCTAATACGACTTTATTTCCTTTCAAGTTCCTATCTCACAGTCAGACTAAAACCTAACCATTCTTCCAGCGCTAAAGACTTTGATGTTGGTCGCTAACTAAATTCTCTCTCTCTCACCCTAACCATTCTTAACGATTCCATTCGTAAACATTAACCAACAATGTATTACTAATATACAGAACAGATATTTCTACTTTGCTCGTCTTAACTATACACAACCCCTCCTTTTTACCCTACATATCGTAGTCAGACAAAAGCATAACTTTCATGAATCTAATTACAGTAGAACAAAAAACGTAAGAAGAGTCTTCAGTATTTTGTCTATTTAAACATAACTATGATTAATTTTTACATTGCACATTAATATCAGATACCGTCATACTTATATCCACCATGAATTACAAAAGTGCTTTCAAAATACGATTTTTTATGTAATTTAATTCGTCAAGGTTAACAATAATGCGAAAAAATAATATTTTTAAAAGATACTAATACGTATATTTGATTATTTTCAATAACATTACTTTTTTTTTAACTAAATCAGATCGAGCAAATTAAAATACATTTACTTTATTCGCGAAGAGACAGATGGAAGCGTGTGTGCTAGAGAGACAGAGAGAGCAAGAGAGAGAGAAAGATAGAAAGATAGAGACAGAGACTGATCACACTACACCTACGGCCGGTAAGGTGTCAGGTAGGCTTAGAATGGGAGGGGGGCGGGCGGGTGTGTACGTGTCGACTCGAGTCACTCACAGAGCTCAGGCCAGCTACAGTATATATCTGTAGTGGAGAATAATAAAACATATAACTTTGTGACTTTACAAGTCTATATTTTGCAAACGGCTGCTCGGATTTGAAAAACGTATACACTGTACAATTTCTTTTTAAATTCTGAACAAGTAGCGTGCATTTTTTTTTCTGATGTGTCCACGGAGGTTCGAACCAATATCCCTATTGGTAAAAATCATGTTTAATATAGTGTAAAAAATTAAGCTTATCATGACTCATGGTCGAGCACATACGATAAAATGGTGAAAGCTTTCTGACGTCCCATATGTTGGACTCAGTCTTTTACCAACACTAGAAATCCAAACTCGTCTTTCTAGCTAACTTGTCTTCAGATTCAACAAAAGTCTTGTCCGTGTTAAAATGATCGTCGCACACATAGACCACTGATACGAAACCATTACATTCCATACAGCATAAGACATTTTTTCCTGCGATGTCTTTTCTAAATCACAAGTTCAACACTTTTGTTTTTAACTTACCTTCTACTATACCTAGCACCTTAACCCAGCATCACTTGGAATATTCGTTTACCTACTAAATTATCACGATACGTCAAAGCTATAATCAGCTTATCATTTTAGATTTGTATGCATCAAAACAACCATACTTCTAAATGCATTTTATCATCCATACATAACATACACTTCAGTATTATATCAGCATTCATTAACTAACTGAGGCAGGTCACACAGTAAACTATTCGTTACTTTAGGTTAAGTAAATATCATATATTTACTATGTTAAATCGAACAACCATACCACATGAATATATAAACTGCACCATTCAATCATATAACTTAACACAACCAAAAGCCGTCCCTCTTATACCAAATATCAATAACTGGCACATGTTACATACGGTATCATCTCCAGTACATTCATGTCAGTCAAAACATACCCTATAATAATTATTCGCTAAACTTTTCTAGACGTGCAAACCTGCATTTCGTTCTTACCCATCAAACTAAACCCAATTTTCATCTAGACAAACGCACCTTCATTACTCACTTGTACTAGACCAGACATATTACTCAGTCGGGCAATACACACAAAACTCCATTGGAACATACTATTAAAACTCATGTAAAAGTCAATGAAATTTACTTCAAACCAAATCATTCTCCATGTAACATTAGATCATTTATTTCCGAAGTCACATAATTGCTCCGGCTCCTGCACTGGAAACCCCATAATCATACTACTACTGTCGAATTTATTTGAGTACACACTTTTTAAAATGAAGACATTAAAAAAAATAAAAAATAAGAAAAATATGTAAACCTACCAAGTAATTACCTTTATAATTTTTTTTATAACGTACGATACAAATTCAGATTACAGATATATTCTTGTGATATGCTTAACCTGTATTTTATATTATGAAAAGAAAGACTGTGAATAAAGTTAATGAGTTTAAAGAAAAAAATTATAAGCAGAAATTTCACCATAAAGGCCAAAAAAGGTGATTTCAATGAAAGACTTATTAGGAAAAGAGGTCATTCACAAAAGTCATCAAAACTTGAAACACACTATAAGGACTGATCATACTTTGCAAACAAGAGTACCCTATTTGAAGATGAATAACTATGTACGTAACTAATTATAACGTACATATTATTCACTGAAGACTGTTGGTATGCCCGACTATGGCACTTCTGCATGCTGTGTTCCGCCACCAAAGTTAGCTATGAAAGAATAATGAAAAAAAAAAAAACATTCCACGACTTTCCATCCCCTTAGTTAAAGTTTTTCGAAACGTCTTGAAATATTATCTTAGTTTTGTATACGTAACGTATTGAAGTAAAAATCATGACGATAGCCCATTGGGTTCGAGATGTTCAGACTCTTAATAAGAAATAAAATTTTCTCCTATTTACTCCTTTGGGAGTCTAATTTAGAAAAAAAATACTATAACTTCTTTTTGGGTATTCACATAAGCATCAATTTGAAGTGAAAAGCAACTCTGTAACCCGTAAATTTGCCAATAATGTCCATTTTTATGATTGACCCACTGAAGTAAAAGTCATGACGATAGCCGTAAGGTTCGAGCTATGTAGATGTATCTTAGAATGCACGTTTCATCCCTTTTCACCCACTCATGGGACGAATAAAAAAATCCCTTCTTAGTGCTCGCCTACGACCTAAAGGGAATCCACACGAAAATGTTGACGTTTCTATGTTCAGCGGTTTGAGCAGCAGTTTAATATGTCAGTCAGAGAACTCTTTTATACATACAGATCAGTTTAAGAACACACATTCTCTATGTCATTAAAAACTCCAGACTGAAGTCAGCTATCAAAAGGAATTCCACTGGAAAAATTTAACTTATTTCAACACTCATTGCATACGCACATAACGTCCAACTCCAAAACAACACGTACGTACTTATATTCGTGCAACCATTTTATTACAAGCACATGTGTGTATACAACGTGTAGCTAGAACATAGACTACCGAAAAAATTTAACAGGGGTTTGTTGAGATGAAAATATAATGTTTGACGTAGGGAACCCATGGTCCAGCACGCATAGGACACGTTTCAGACGCTTCCACAGTTTGAGAAAAAATGAAAAATGTTTGTAATACTTAGGAAAATACTCGCTTGACAGACCCAAATTTCTGGATAGTAAATAGTTTTACTGAAAGCAATATTAACGAGAAGGATTTGTATACATACATAACACATCTCAATCACGTTGAAAGGGGGTGGCACTTCCCTTATTTCTAAGAAAAGTGTATGTCAGAGTAAAAAGTTGCTAAATTTTTTATCAAAATATTAAATGGGGGAAAATTTAGAAAAATTAATGTATTTTGAAAAAACTGTCTAACGCTTGGCCTTTTAGGGCAATCATTAAATGTTTGATTTCATAGAGAAGCGCTATTGCATTCCAAGTATGCAACCTAGAATTACTTACTATGTGCTTCACCGTATTGAAATGTTTGCTGCAACACTGGGTACGGTGAAATACAAGCGAGGTGCACAAATAACATATTTGTTGTGATTGTCCCAAATTAACGAGTAATGAAATATGACAGTCAACTGAAATCTGCTCAAACCATGTCAGTTTGCGCCATCATATAAACTCTAAAATAAGTGTTCAAATTGGCGGCCTCCCATTTCATTGCAACACATGAGATGGCGTATCAGTGACTGGCGCAGGTACTACTCTTTCAAAAACACCTGGGTTTCTTGAATTTTATCACAGGCAACTATTTTCCTAGCTTGCAGATATTCCTGTGACTCAATTGGTATGTCGTACACAAGAGTCTTGACGAAATTCTACAGGAAAATATCAAGTGGATTAAGGTCCGGTGATAGTACTGGCCAACTACAGGGCCCTCCTCTTCCAATCCACTGTGCTGTAAATGCCATGTTGAGGTGATTACGTACAGCTCTTGCATAATATGGCGGAAGAACCATCGTGTTGAAACCACATACGTTAATTCTGGAGGAACTTAGGCAATGTCACATGCAGGAATTGACAGTACATGTGTCCATTCAATCTTCGCGGCATCAAGTAGGGCTCAATGAGACGATTACCGTCAATAACCGCCTAGATGTTCACAGAAAACCGTTCCAGTTTCGTTACTGTGGCAGATACATGAAGATTGACGTCGTTCCACATATGACTGTTCCTGCTGTTCAAGTAACCATCTCGCGTAGATGTCACTTCATCAGCATACAAAACAAAACAAGTAAAGTATGCTTCTTCTGTGCAATGATGCAGAAAACACTACGAAAAAGCACGTCGAGAAGCAAAATCCGCTGGTGAGAGTGCCTGCCTGCATGTTTCGCACTTGGCAGGCATGTAGCAGTTGCTCGTGCATAACACGCCATACAGTTGAATGGGAAACCTCCATTCCGTGCACAATAAGACAGGCGCTTGTTGACGGGTTTTCCTCCACAACGTTGAGAACTATTTCATCCACATTTGGTGTATGTGCATTCCTCGGGTGACTAGTGCCACCTCGCGTCTTGAACGTGATTGTTTCACAAAGTCTTTAGGTGACAAATGTGAAGGTCGTATGGTGAAGTTGCCTCCACGCTGGGTACCTCGTGATACAATCATGCTACAGCTCGTGCATTACCTTTTACTTTACCATGCAGCAGAACTATATCAGTCATTTATGGGATGGTACACGTTGCCACGTGGACTCGTAGCACAATTCATGTAGTATGTCCTGTTCTAGAAGGGGAACTACAAAAAATATAGTAATAGGGTACGAAAAAAAGGGGGAGGGCTATTGAAAGCACGACTCACGCCAATGTTATCGTAGCAACCCACTACACGATTCAACTTACGATTTCGAGTTGACCACAAACCAACTGTCCACACATCACTCCAGTGTGGCCACAGTCATTCCTGGCTGCATACTTGGTAGGCAATAACACTTCTCTGTGATATCAAACATTTAATGATTGCCGGGACGAGCGTTAGACAGTTTTGCAAAATAAAATTATTTTTCAAAATTTTTCGCCATTAAATTATGTTAGATCAAAAATAGCAACCTTTTACTGTCATATACATTTTTCAAAGACATAAGGTTATTGCGACCACCTTCAGCGTGATTTGTGTGTGTTAAATTCACAAATCTTCACCTTATTACTGCTTTCGGCAAAACTACTTCGTAACCAGAAGCAAAGATTCCTAAATATTACAAAAATTGTTAATATTTTATCAAACTTTGAAAGAGTCTGCAGCGCTTCTAGTGTGAGCTGGACTATGGATTCTCCCTACATCGAACAAACATTATATATATATACATACACATCACACACATACACATCCACATGATGTCCAGAAACAACCGCATAATAAGCACACCGTGCGAATCCCGGGAGAAAATGGAGACGAAAATGTTTGTGGCAAAATGTTGTGCGACATTTTACGTGCACAGTGTGGCAACTTTGCACGGAGAAAGGACCCTCTTGCGCTCCACGACCAGGTGTTATTTATTATTTATGTCAAATAAACGTAGAATCGTGTTTATACTGCTCGGGATTTTAACCTGTACCCATAATGTGCAAGTCAGAACAGTGATAGTAAGATAAGTAAGATACCTAAAGCACAAGAGGGGCCTAACTACAGTTCTGTAATGCCACATTCTGCAGGTAAGATGTCATCGTAAAACATTTTGCTAAAAACATTTCGGCTCTAATTTAACCCATATTTCGCGTGGTGTGCTTATATAGCGGTTGTTTGTAGACATTATGTGTGTGGTTGTTTCTTTGTTTATGTTACAAAATAATGAGGTGATTCCTCGTCAAAAATTAGGTCTACTAGTTGGTGTATTTTTTGGTCTAGCGAAGTTCTGAAGGGAGAAATTCACCCTCGAAAATAAAATTTATGAATATATTTTGGAAAAATATCGAGAATGATGTGGAGTTAAGTTACGATTCTTTGCATAGCGTTTAATGTAATTGAGATCCTCACCCGTCAAGAAACAGCTCATTAAAACTCTCCCCTTTATGAAAATAACGGGAGTGGTCTCACCGAGGGTCTCCCTCTTACGGACTAGAACGTTTGTTCCGATGGGAGTTTTTACGTTTCATGTTGCCTTTCTGAGCAGTACATCTTAAATAACAAATAAGGCTCTCATGTTTCAAGTCGATACAGTGCACAGTTTACAATAAACTGCATTCCAATATTTATGTGCCAATAATACAATACCTGGTCTGTAGGTAAAAACTGAAATATCTACAATGTAATCGCATACAGAACACTTGAAAATGCATTATATACTCTAAAAAATTCATCCTACGCTGCAGTTCTTCAGAACCATTTCACACATTCCAACTAAGTAAACCTCATAAAACTCACTTCAAGCAACTTCATAGATAACCAAGCCTATGACACACCTTCATCTTCGGTGTATTTCAGATGTGAATTTATGTAAAAAGTGACCGTAATTTGGGTAACAACGAAGCTACAAACTAATGGTACAGGTTGTAATGATCATCTCACATGAAATGCACTGCAACCACTGACTATTTGACTGATAACGTTACATTCTAGCAACTTGGAACAAGATAACTATTTGTGTTACTTAGGATGTACTGCTCAAATGTCAACATGATACGTTCAAAACACCTCACACCACAAAATTTTAGTCAAATGACCGGCTGACCACCCCCGTTATTTTCATGAAGGGGAGAGTTTCGTAGAGATGTTTATCGATGGGTTGAAGAGCTCAGTAATACTACTCATTGTGTGAAGAACAGTAATTTAACTCCATGTCGTTTCCGATATTCTACGAAAATACTACTAATTTTTTTTTGTTTCGTTTTCAAGGGTGAATTTCTCCCTTCAGATTTGCTCTAGGCGAAAATTTCATCGGGTAACTACACCTCATTTGTGATAAGGAATCACATCTCAAATTTTTTAACATGAGTTAAGAAACACACATATGTATATATACAACATGTACTGAAACAAACGCATATTAAGCATACCACGCAAATCCTGGGCTAAATTGGCGACGAAAATATAAGTGGCAAAAGGTCGTACGACGACATTTTACTTGCACAATGTGGCAACACTGAACGGAGAAAGTCCCTCTTGCGCTCCACGCCCAGGTATTATTTTATGTATGTTACTTAAAAAAAAAAAAATTAGAATCAAGTTTGGAACTTATCGGGATTTTACCCTGCACCCACAATAGTATATTGGTCAGAATAGTGGTAGTAAAATATGTAAAATATATGTGGAGCACAGGAGAGGACTAACTACAGTGTTATGTTGCCACACTGTGCATGTATTCGTTATTGTACAACATTTTGCCACTAACATTTTCGTCTCCAATTTAGCCCAGGATTCGGACGATGTGCTTATTATGCGTTTGTTTCTGGACATCCTATATATATATATATATATATATATATATATATATATATATATATATATATATATATATATAGCTCGCGAATATTATTCTTAATTGATAATATTTTCTTTAGTTGAAAAACCTCTTTGTACACAAGATTGATATACATCAGTCATCAAGTGTTAGAATGACAAAACTGCTGGTAGAGTTAACTATGCAGCAGGATAAGTAGCTGTAGGTGTCCACGCGAAAAACAGTCTTAAGTTTGTCCCTTCCACTAACAGCGAATTCACGTGGGCCTTATATAGCACTGCAAAGTTGACGTTGTGAGATAGTTACAGTCTCTGAAATGCAAGAGATTAATCGAATGAAAAAAGGTCTGATTTACTCTGTACATAACCATTGGTGACGCTACCCTCAATTACATATTTTCATAATATTCACTTGAAGATTAATGCCATTATAAAGTTTTGCTGCGAAAAGGTTTCTCGGAAACGTATTTGGTGACCAAACCTTGAGATTAGTAAGTTTATACATGTGAGCTGATGCTCTCGAGGAACCTAAGTGGAAAGTAAACTGCATAATCTATTTAACCCCTTTTAAAAGACTATATGCAAATTGCTTAGTTCGATCTTCCTTGCAGTTTTTGTGTGCCAAAATTGTACGTTCGCACGCAGCTTTTTACGGCGTTCGAGCCCAGAACCTTCAGTAATGTAGACCTGAGGTACAAACAACTGCTTCACGCAATGTCGAAATAATTAATGAAATCTATTTTAATTAAAATAAATAAAATATTCATGACATGGGCTCAGAGATTTTACAACACCACGTCTCGATAGGTAGAGTATAACCCGTGTATATTTTATTTTTCTCTAGTCGTACTTGCTTTTCAGATCGTCTGCCTTGAAAGTTAACAAACATAGTTTTATTCTAAATAATCAAGTTATCTTATAAAGTAAAAAAACTTTCATATACTATTTTAAATATTTACGTAAGCATTACTCTGACGTGAACAACACCTCAATATCTCTACTATTTAGACACATATCATTGATTGACGGGGAAAAATTGCGCTTTTTCACCATTTTGGATACCGAATTTCAAAATATTTTAATTTAACATCCTAGACATTTGTATAAGTATCCAGTTGAAGTGCAAATCACGACGGTCGCTCTTCCAGTCCAAGAAAATCAACCATTCATTAAAAATCACATATAACCCCTGTACAGCACTGGGAGTTAAAATTTTGAAAAATCTTGAAACCTTTTACGGCCATTTATGTAATCATCATCCTAAAGTAAAAATAAACTGAATATCTCGATGGGTTCGATATGTAACGAAGATTTATGTAAAACACATTCCAGGTCATTTCACCTCCTAAGAGACTGAATTTCGAAACACTCTTATATCACATTTTAGACTACTTTACTGGTGTCTATTGGACGTGAAAACCACGACAATAGCCCGTTGGGTTCAAGCTATATCGACGATTAATTAAAAACACATTTCGTCACTTTTCACCTCTTTTCACCTCCTTAAGTGAGGAATTACAAAAATTCCTTAAAGTTTTTCAGGTATTTTAGTAAGAATAAAACTTAAACAAAAATAATGTCTCTACATAAAAATCAATGCGATCGACATATGTGAATCGAAAACATATTTTACACTTTTTTCAACCTCTTTGGGGCCGAATTCGGAAAAAAATATATTTAAATGGCATTTGGGACATTTACAAAAGCATTAATCTAAAGCATAGAACACTCAGATATCTCGATTGGTTTGATAGATATACACGAATAACCGAAAACACATTTAACGTATTTTCACCCTCTTTAATTAAAGAATTTCGAAACGTCTCAGAGTCCTCTCATAGTCATTTGTATACGTAATCATTTGAAGTAAAAATCACGATGATAGTCAATTATGTTTCAATGGTATAGACTACACATAAAAAAACATATTTTGCCCCTTTTTACTGCTTGGGAGTCGGATTTCAAAAATTCATAATAATATTTTTTGGGTATTTATGTAAGAAACATATTGAAGTGAATACCAACTCTTTATCCCGAAGGATTCTATAGATATAGTTAGTTAATCGGTAACACATTTAAGGTCTTTTCACCTCTTTAAATGTCGAATTTCGGAAAATCCGTTTTTATGCGTTTTTATATGTGTCCTATTAAAGTAAAAATCACGTTGATAGGCCGTCGGGTTCCAGCTCTATAAAAATTTCTTCGGAAACACATTTCACCATTTTCACCTCCTTAGATGTCGAATTTCGAAAAAACCCCTTCTCAGTGCTCGCCTACGACCTGAGGGCAACCCACATAAAAATGTAACGATTCTAGTTCCAGCGGTTTGGGCTGCAGTTTGATATGTCAGTCAGTCAATTAGTCAGTCAGTGCTCTCTCTTATATATATATTGAACGAAAATTCTAGAGTCAACCTCTTCATGATTGTACGGTGCTAGCTCCGTTAGGATAACTCCGTTTGTAATCACGTTTTCACCAACAGTTGAAAAGACATTAAAATTACGAAATTGTGGACTAGCTACAAAAGCACGTTCTAGAAGATAAAACAAATAATTTTTATTTTCAGAATTTCGTTGAAACTGTTGTCAGTTTTTTGGCAAGGTGTTCTTGGCTCTAACTTGTCGTCGTTCGCCTGTACCTCGACACACTCTAGCAAAAGATTTAATACTATTATCATTGTATACATCCCACACAATATCAATTCTAGCATTCAACTTATTGGCATCATCCAAAATATGATTTTTAAAAAGATCTTCATATTCTGCAAATGTCTTTTCTGCTCTTGGCTGCAAAATATGTATTAGAGCTTGTTCATCGTAAATATCAATTTATGCAGAAATTGATGATATCAAATCACTGGAAACCATGCATGGTTCTTAAAGTTTAGTACTTTCTTCGGGGTCATCCACACACGAGTCATCACAGAGAAAGTACATGTCAATAGCATAATCAATTTCTGAGGTTCCAAAAATCGTACAAGGGCAGACTTGTTTCCTCTTTGAAAATTACCTTGCACTGAAAGTGAAGGTGGAAATGGGAGGTTTTCGTAGCTGAAAAATATGTTTACTGGCATTTTTTGTACAGCTTATCACAAATAACTTTGAAAACAAAACTACATCTTTTTTTAGAGATTTTAATAAAGCAGAATATTTGTTACTATTTTTAATTTTAACAATGAATTAAAACTGTTTGATTTTATCGGTTCGCAAAAACGGACTCTTTATACTGTGATTTTCCAGACCATGCTACTACCACGATTTCGCGAACTGATTCATCTACCAGCACCACATTTTTAAAAAGAAAATACGGATTTCTCTGTATTCAAGAAAGGGTTCCCTATAGTCATAATTAATTCTTTCAGATCATAACTTTTTTTTTTTAACAACTTCTGAAAGTATGGAGACTCTTCACGATGAAACTCCGAAGTATTACCACTTGTACAACATTTGGATTTTTCAAACTGTGTTATAAGGTGAGACACTTCTGGACCACTTATCATCCATTTTCGCAATGATACTGGGTCTGTAAGTATGCCAATATCTCCACCTTGGCCCTTTACAGTAGCATTATTTTGTTCGTGGGCTTGACCTAATCCTATAGCAGAGAAAGGTCTGAATCTCTTATGAACCACGAAATTTCCTCTTTTAAACTGCTCCTACATCTCCGAATGTAGCGTCTTCAAGTTGTTTAAATATTTTATATAAATAGGAAACCGCCTGGTATAGTTGTACTGATCCATCGCGAAAAACCAGGGACTCATTGGTTTAAGTGTATCTGTATATAAATTATAATTCGAACTGCGATGTGCTCTTACGAACATCAATAGAAGTAACTCTAAGTCGAAAAATATGCTCTAGTACATAAAATATGGACTGTCCTGGCTTTTTTAGTCTCTACTGTTCGAAAGTTTGCTCAGAAAATTTTGAAGCCCAATTTTCAAGATCAAATTAATTTCTCATTATCTGATATAGAAACACAACTGTTATCTGCTGTGCAAGCTTAGTTTTGGAAATGCTGACTACTTTTATGAACGAATCAGCAGTCCCTCATGTCGCCACACCAGCTTCTGATAATGCATGGGTCCAACCACTGCCATCGAGATATTTCCCTAACAGCTCTATTTGTAGTGAGCCAAACATTTTCTCTCCAAAAACTTCAGGCCATATCAACTGTATTATCTTCGCCACAGCATACTGGGGTTGGTCCATGGTTAATGGAATTTTATCCGGGTTAAGGAATTCAGAAGAGATTTTTTATCAGCTTCATGACATGTTTCATCATAGCCACAGAATTTGAGTTCTCAAAGAAAAGCAGCATCAGAGTGCATATTGATTTCTTGGGGCGCATACTTTCTCGACTTGCACGGTAAGTTGACCAGAATAAATGTTTTTTTTTTCTAGAGAATATTCCAACCATGCCTATTCTTCCTTCATGCTTTCTAAGACATCTTAAGGAAACGATTCTGCACTTTCTTGTAATGTATTTGTGGGCTTTTAATTCTTATTGGGAAGGTAATCTGGTGTAACGGAAGCGATTTCACTCGGCAAATTTGGAATGGATCGTGTTTGTGATATATGGAGTAGAACTTCTGGTCTCTCAACACCTTCATTCGGTAACTGTTGATGTATAAAAAGAAACATGCTTGTGCCATGGAAAGATTCAACACTAGTTGCACTGGTTGGATTGTAATCCTGATTATCATATGCGGGTGTTGTAAACAATCCCTTCTTGAGAGATGGTGGACAGATAACTTTCTCTTCAGTAATACATTGTATAGCAGCATCACAAATGGTGGACGACATTTTTGTAACCTCTCACATGACACTGACAGTCCCAGTTTTTTCTGAGTATCCACTAGTTGTTTGCTTCTCGTTTTGGAGTGTACTTTCATAGCTAGGTGAACGGGAAGAGGAGGGTCCTGTTTATGTTTATCACAGTGATAATCATTTACAGATTTATCTTTCATGTTGACAGCAATAATATAGCAGATGGTAAATGCTGCTTGAGTCGGTTCGAAGCCACAAACCGTATTACAACCATACAATTAATTGCTTGTCAAGGATAATAGCAAAGGATCAACTGACTTTTTGACATTTCTCATGAAATTTTCTATTGAAAGGCTTCGCAAGACACATTTTCTTGCAATGTTTGAGATCACGAATGCTGCAACTGCATCTTCTTGATACCAGTGGTAACTATATCTCAGCGAATTTCCTACATTGCCTTCACACGCTAACAAGTACTCCCGTCCAGCTTTCGAAGCACGCACATCTCCAAAAAGACTAATTTTTTTTTCACGCAAAAGAGTGTGATGCACAGTTACTTGAGAAATATACCTGCCGTGTGTAGAAATCAGGTTTTCTACATATGAAACATAGCGATCAATTAAGGCAGGCTTTTAAACACAGGCTAATCATTACCAGCATTTGCTCTTGTTTCCTCTATATATGCCATAATTTCTGAAAGTACTACTGCCTACTGTTCTACTTCTACTGCCGGTAAAATTTCATTTTCTTCAGAGGAACTTTGAGGCCTGCACGTATTGTAAAGTTCCACTAAGCTTTCAGGTGTGTTTACTTTCTTGTGCAAACATGTCTCCTACTGATAATTTAGCTGCTAGCAGGTTATCGCCGGTCTTTACAACACACTGACGAATCTTTGTCTCGATAAGTGTTGAACTTACGCGATGCAATACTCTCCTATTACTGGGCCCCGCATCACAAAAAAAAAAGCACACTTCTGGGAATTTATCCTCTTGTATTATCCTCTTTGTTCTCGCTGAATTTGAGTTATCTGATGAAGATTCTTCTTCACATCTTTGCCTGATATATTCTTTTGCCTTTTTAGTTTAAACTATTTTTATTTTTGTGTCACTGTACTTCAGTCGACACGTTTTATGCCATTTTACTTGTTTTTTGATAAACGTTTCTGCAATACTATCCCCTTCTCTCAGACGGTCTAGTTTTATTTCTGCAGACAGTACCTTCATATAATGTAATTTGTGTGGGTTTGCAGCCAGAATTTGGTAGCCAGCATTTATATCGCGTGTTATTTGAATCTATGTTGGACATATTATCCCTTCTTTTGTTCTTTTTTGGCATAGCACACAAATACTCCAGTCCAATAGCTTACCTCGGGACTCATCCTCCTCTACTTCATCAGCAAGGCTGAACCGTTTTGTCTTTCTAGCCATCGTATCAAAAGATTGTTACCGTACCTGTAACAAAGAGAACAATCTGTTCAAAGTACAATGTTTAATATATATACTTATAAAATTTTATGTAGTAATGAAGTTACTCTTTTTATAATTTTTTAATGATATTTGCTGTGTTCTAATGTTGTTTAAATGCTACATATTTAGTGGGACACTTTACATACAAACAGTAATTAATTAATTAAAATATAATAACATAAATTAAAAATTTGAGTAACGGTTTCCAACACAAAGGAACTTATTACATGATGGAAGCAGACACAGTGATGACACAGAATATTTAGGAATACAGAAGTGAAATAGTCGGCAGGAAGGCGAACTCAGTCACACACGCCAGCAAAATGGCTTCCCTGGCCAGCAACATGGCGGAAACACCTACTGCCAATCAGCGTGAGGCAGCTGCTCTGCTAGTCGGCAGCCAGGCCAATAGGAAACCTGTAGTAGCATGCAGGAGCCAAACAGACACAGGACTGGAGTCTACAGCCTCGGGCAGCCAATAAGCGGCCAAGTTCGCCTATATCAAACGAGCCGCCACGTCATTTCACGTCTGTATTACTATTTAGTCTGTGGTGATGATAAGGTGTATTCTAAACTACATTACCACACGCCGTTACGTTATTGTTCGTGTTACATTTCAGTGTGAAAATAACTTCGTTACTAAACGTTTCAGGAGCGCTTTTTTTATGTTTACGGACAGAAATAAGCTTACGAAAATGAATAACACATTTTTTTTTTTTTTTTCGATTTTTCCAAATTTACAAGTTAATGTGGGTTAAAAGTCATAAAATGTGTTGTACATCAATCCTCAATCACTCTTAAACCAGTTGAGATATTACGGTGGTTTTGCTTCAGTTAAAGGTAGTTTCGGGATTTCATTTTTGAAATTCAACCCCTAATGTGCATTAAAAATATAAACGTGATTTCAATTAGTTCTCTATATCTCTTAAACCTGTTAATATATCGAAATTATTTTTGAATAGTAATGAAACTTAAGTAAAACGCTTAAAAGTTATTTCACGATATTTGAAAATTCGAAATGGGGGGGGGGGGGTGGAAATCCCGAAAAACCGTATTGACCACGTTAAAATAATTTAAGTCGTTAATTTTGCCGTCCCATTGATACACGTACCTCTTTGAGCAAGATGGACCTGTATTAAACACATTTAATTTCTTGAAAATCCTGATGATCTATCTTGGCGTACTCATTTGGAACACTGGTAAGAGGTTTTGGGTTGAATTCCCATGCACTGAAAAAAACGGTTTTGTGGTGACTGCAAAACATTTTGTCAATATGGACCTCACCAAATATTTTTGCACTGGTTACAAAATTTTTTGGTTGTCACTGCAAAACATTATTGGGGAAAGCAAAACATTTTAGTAGTCACTGCAAAAAAAAATTTGGTGAGGTCCATACTGACAAAATGTTTTGCGGTCACCACAAAACCGTTTTTTCAGTGTGTATGGCAAAGTAACGTGCAACTACTGTGATACTATATACGCTCATATTAGTGGTAGCTGGCAGAGAAGTTAATTTTCTATTTGAATTATGCAAATTTAAGGGGGACGTGGTGTGAAAAGCAGAAAAATGTATTTTACCGATATCCTCGATATATCATAATCATGGCGCGGTATCATTTGGGAGTGAAAATCGTAAAATGTGTTTTCGCCATGTCCTCAATACCTCATTAACACGATAAGCTAAAAAATTTCACGCGGGCAACGCCGCAGCCGGGCAGCTAGTTAAATATAAAAATGATTACGAACCTCTATGTATAGAGTTAGTGGTCCTTACATTTTCATTAGCAGAGTGTACAACTGTGATGTCTAGACGGCTTTAGTGGAAAGAGGGGAGGGGATATAGTTATGCACGTGCAATGGAGGCAGTTGGCCGATTATTACTAACAATAATATTTGAAGTGTTTAATTCTGATCCTGATGTCATAATTTTCCCTCGGTGGTTTTGAAGTACTCCACTTATACATTCTCATCCAACAGCGCACAGCCCAAATTCTCTGAACCTAGAAACATGAAAACAAGGGTGACTTCCTCTTACGGCATAGACATTCACTAAGTGGTTGAAAAGGGGGAAATGTATTCTGCCGATATCCTCGATATCTTATAAACCGGTAAGGTATCGTCGTTATTCCTCGATGGATTTGAAGAGTCCGGTTAAGGCATATAACCTAAGAAGAAAGAATAACCGTTAATAAGTATTTTAAACAGGGTTAACGCAGGCAAAGCCGGGACAGGGCCGTAAAACGACCTTAAAAAGGCATTTAAGTAATTAAATTTTTGTTAACTGAATTTAACGGAAGTTAGTGTGCTGTGAGATGCGACAACTAGGCAATATCAGTTAACTCAAATTTTAACTCGGATGTTAAACGATTGTTTTGAAACCGGCCCTAAATCGTTAACAGTTATGCTCACTGATCGGCAGTGGTTCTACACTGATGGATCAGTTCCTTCAAGTTGAATCAGAGAGCAATCACGGGTAATCAGCATTCATTGGGTATATTTCCAGTGTACTCTTAACAACGAATTCACCGTCAAACATTATATCTACTGTGAAAGTCGCATTTGAGGTCTATTCTATTTTAAAAGTAGTACACATAAGATTGGGAAATTAAAAAAATATTGTTTGGGCATTCCTGAAGTTCAAATCTTTGGTAAACACATAGGGATCACTCAGGATCAGCAATAGGACGAAGTAGATGTGAATCTACGCACTTTCAGATTTCCACGGTCGTTTCCCTCAAAATTTTACTTTACTCGTCTTTCTACCTTAACTGCGGTCACACTTGCATGATTTATACGACACGAACAGAATATTTTATTTTACTTCTAAACCGTATTCGATATTCTTTTGTCCACTGCGTGCTGTTTCTGCCAATAAATGCGTATTTATGACATACGTAGCTTATTGACTTGCTTTATTTCTGGCCATGTACAAGAACGGGTAGGTAATAAAACACACCTCCATTAGGAAATATTTTTTAAATTCTAAAATTTCATTCTTGTTTCGCATTGGAAACAAATTCCCGCAGTTTTTTTATTCGCCCATTAATATTATAAGAGGAATTTGTTTTAGTTTCAAAAGTTAGCCCTTTTATCTTGCGACATGTTCGCACATGCTATTTATCATTATCCCCGCGTGTTCACGCTGGAAAGAGTTCCCGAAAAAAAAGTAACGACTCCCCCGAAACTGTCAACCGTAATTTCTGTCCCCAGAATGACTCCAAACACGTCAGCCCTCCACAAACCAATAATTTCCATTTATTCAACACGGCACAGGGCCCATAAACATGGCGATTTTTCCTCCAGAGTAAACAAACCTGCAAAGCACATGCTATCAGAGCGCTTTTTGGCGCACACACACATGTGCATGCGGTGCTTTCTCTGGCTTTGTCTCTGCTTTTTTTTTATTTTATTTTCCCAACTCTTTCTCTCTCTCACACACACTTCGCCACTCTCGCGCCCGCTGTTCTGGCCGAAACACGAAAGCTCATTACATTAATTACCGATGATTAATGACGCGCAGACGTGAAACCGTGTCAACCTAATGTCAAAGATTTGTTAATTTTGAAAAATCGACGGCCCCTCCCGCCCTTGTTCGCCGGAGCTAGCGGCCGCCTGAATGAAGATTGGTAGTTCGGGGCAGCGCAAAACCCGGAGCGGTGCTATCGCGCGCCGCAATCAGTTTATAATAAATGGCTGGCGAGAAACTAAAAACGCCCGCACAGAATGCATGGAAAGAGCATTTTGAAAGGCTGGCGTGTTGGATGGGGGAGGGGGTGTAGCGAGCCCCTGGCCTGGGTAAGGGGCGGGGGGTTGATACCCGTGCCCTGGTGGGGGAGGGGCAGGAGGTGGTGTGAGGAGGGCAGCGAGCGATATACCGCCGTACACGGGCACATAACCTACACATCTATTTTTACGACTCTTCAAATTATAATTACATCTGAACTGTAAACACAATGAAATGTACGTGGCGGCATTATATTATCAGTACGAGCCAGGCGCTGCGAACCCGCCCATGATTACAAATCAATGGCCAAACATTCATTTGATCAATTTCTGATGAAAGGTTTTTATTTTTTTTTCTTTATTTTTCGTTCTCTTCCCGGTCATATTATTTTTTTCCTCTCTCTCTCTCTCTCTCTCTCTCTCTCTCTCTCTCTCTCTCTCCCTCTCTCTCTCTCCTGCGTGCGCTGCCGATGTGAAAATGGGTAGCCGCTATAGGGATGGTTTTGGTGAAGGTATAGGAAGGGGGAGGAGGTGCGGGCGTGTGGCATTTAAAAAAAAGTACACAGGGTTGTAAAGAGTCCGCGAGAGTTGTAGTTGATGTAATGGAGGCATCCCCAGTTCAATTCCCGGGAGGGAAATAACACCATTTGTACTAGAATATTTTCACATTAGCGCCGTGAATGCGCGAGGGTTAAATGCAGTTTTTGTGCGCGATCTGTTGTGCGGTGAGAGGGATGTGGAGAGAGAGGGGATGGTGCCAAAACGGTAATGGGGCGAGCAGTAAAACATTCACATCGATGGCGAGGTGTCTGAGGCCTGTGTGCTAATTGCAGGCCGCACGTCGCAGGCCCGCGGTGGTGTCGATACCTGCAAATTAACACTCCCTGCCACCCCTAACCCCCACCGACATTCACCCCCGTGGTGATGATGTCCTGCCACGCCGGCCAGCCGCCTCGATCTCCCGTCAACAAACATGCTGTATGTCCACCTGTATCACTTCCTTGCGTCTGTGACAATTCCTTCTGCTGCCGAATACTTGGCGTGAAGACAATATGGCCGTGCTGATGTCCAGCCAAGCCGGCCAGCCGCCTCGATCTCCCGTCAACAAACATACTGTATGTCCACCTACGTCACCTCCTTGCACCTGTGACAATTCCTTCTGCTGCCGGATACTTCGTGTGATCCGAGCCTGGAAACTGAGGACAATATGGACGACTCTTACTCTCTCTTCACTTGCCTCTTTGCCTCTGTGTACAGTCTGCGTTGCATTCCTATGAACGTGACTTCAAACCGTGATCTTATGTTCTTATAGTATGCTAATTATAAAAAGTCGTGCATGGGTCTACGACAACTCATGACCTTCTATTTAGAAATTTTAGAAGATATATTGTACCTTCAATAGACTCGTTCTTGTCAATGCCATGCCATCCCCCCAAAAAAAATATTTTTGTATGAAATTACGGAAACACAAATGTAACTCAAGCATGAATTGTTTGTTAACTTTTTTCGTGCTAAGACCAAACTACCATATACTTATTACTTCTCAATCACATTTGTTTTATTAAAACTATTGCAGCATATTTAATCCACCAGTGAAGTTCAGCCTTTAATATTCGGGCATAAACCAAGCTGTTGTCTCGGAATCGTAGACTAAGTACGAGTAATTATGTATTTTATATCACATACACATATCGTTATAACACTCGTACTGCTAGGGGATGAAACATCTGTATGCAAAGATCCAGGTGACGTGATACAGCTTCACTTGTCATACCGCAGATATATACACAGTGCATGTCAAGACTGAGGCAGATTTCAATGAACCATACTGCATTCGTTGGCTAGTTGTGTATGCACTACTTCCTCATACATTGAGATGGTGAAATTTTGCGAATTCAATAACCTACCTGCTTGAATAAAATAACATATGCATAATCAAGTCAGTCCCGACCATTTGTCAACTAGCTGCTACTCAGTGTAACAACAGACAAGGAGCGAATAGACAGGGCTTGAGTATGCATAGGATATTTGATTCTAACATGCAGGTCACTGAATTCACGAAATTTCACCATCTCTACCTTCCACACACAACTACACAGCTACCTACCCACTTTACAGCCGGGCCTTATTTTGGAGACAACTTGGATCCAATAGTGACAACATGGCTAAGGAATCGTTACAGGTAAACATGGACCATTCATATCAGTGACGCCTGGAGTCCTGTCGACACCTTCACATTCGGGTGTCGTTAGTAGCCAAAACATGAATTTCATCGAGAAGAAATTCAAGTGTCATTGAAATGTGGTAACCACTGTAATATAAATTGTAACTATTACTTATGATGGTTTATTGGACCGTGTTATTTACACAAGAAAGGCCAGTAGTTTCTTTTCTTTCTAGACTACAGATCTAGTCGGAAACAGGAAACGCCTGCAGAAGTCATATAATTACTTAAAGAAATGATAGTCAAATCTGTGTTCAAATATGGTGCATTTAATATTCTTGATATTTGAAAGGAATCTATGGTCAAGTGAAATGACTTCTACAGACAGTCAGGAACTAGAACTACTAAAGAAAGCTTCTAAAATTTAACTTTACAAAGTGGGTATTAGTGGGGGGTATGAATACCGTGACCAGATATAAAACCTGACCTACACAATAAGACTATCATGACTCGAATCGTTTTCAAAATTTCAAAACTGGGTCAGTTTCTGATTCTTAGGACGTAGATTTTCCTTGGACAGAGTTTGTTGCTCCGGCATAGCTTTGAACTGGGGTCGCATAATTGGTTACTGATAATTAAATATCACAGTTTTCTTATACTCTGATTTAGGAAATATCTACATCTCACGTCTCTGATTCGTTCCGAGATAAACTGCAAACGTCGTTCTATGTTTCGGGATTTTCAAATGTTTCTTATGACGGCGAAGTTGAAGTTTGTCTCACCAAAAAAATCGCCCATCCTTGACATCGTATCCTTGTAGTCATGAAGGAACCGGACATCTAGTGATGGGTGGAGTACTGGGACCTTCTCTGCAGACCTCGTCCTGGAGGCGA